>JAUZNJ010027837.1:7125-21019 GCA_034780135.1 Jordanella pulchra | reverse complement strand
CACCCAGCGAAAAAAAATTTACCACAAGCTCATTGACACACAGAAGAGACAAACATCAGAAATCTCAAATGAGCCGATGAGGAGACGAAAAGTGACTAAACCTTTGAGTCTAATTCAATACATGAGGAACGGAACAAAAAGCATGGCAGACCACCAAAAGCACCTGAGAGCCCAGAGATGGACTAGCTTTTTTTGTTTTTGTCGGAAGAGCAGGTGTACATACCTCCTGAGGAAAGACAACAGCCAAAATCATGGGAACAAACAAACAAACGAAGAGGGAAAAAAAACATAACAAATCAAATTAAATGATAAGTAATTATATCACCACAGTCCTTTTTTTTTTTAAATCAGTGAGGCTTGGATGTACTGCTTTACAGCTTCCATTCCACAAGAGGGCGCTCCGCTCAATGTGGACAGCTTCTGTGAAGCACTACATGAAAAAAACCAGAACGCCTCTGCTTGGTTTTATTTCAGTTATGTCAACTACATGACCTTCCACCATGATTATTTCACTCATTTCTCCCCATTAGGAGTCATAGAAGAAAGTTATTCTTCACTTCTTTGTCACAGTTGGTTGTAAAGATTCACCGTGATGTAAATATCTGTGTTGTTTGCTTTTTCTCTTCCAGATTGATGCTGGGTTTCTATTTTCACAGTGAACCTAAACAACCGGAAAAAAACAATATCAGAGGAAACAAAGGACAAAAGAGAGGATGTGTAATTTAAGGAAAGATTTTTGATACCAAACTAATTTATGTTTTGTCACAGAACAACCTCAGACCTCCATTGATTTAATTGGGGATATTTCTTGTGATGATCTCACAGGAGTTACAACTGGGAGTCTTTTGAGGATCTGCCTCAGTAGGTGTCTTTGCACACCAACTTTTCAAGTTTTTCCACAGATTTTCAGGTAGATTTAGCTATGAATTAGATTGAGTCCTTCTGACACATTAGTTAATGTATTTTTAATGTTGTATCAAAGGTTGGATCTCAGCTCGGGTCTAATTAGGCTTGAACAGCCTTTCTGGAAGGATTCCTCCTTTTTAACCTCATTTATCTCCCAATCACTTCTGACCAGCAACGCTGCCGCTCTCTACTAAAAACATTCCCACAGCATAACACTGCCATCACCGTGTGCAGTTTTCCTCTACACACATTTTACGCGGAAACCAAAGAGATTAAAGACTGAACCTATTCGGTTTTACAGTAAAATTTGTTTTAAAGAAAAACAGAAAAAGTCCTGGCAGAAAATGACCAGGAGATGTTCTGTTTTTGATGGATTTTTTTTATTACACAGTGTGGGCTGTAGATCTCTGATCAGCACATCCCTATAAGCTGGACAGACACGCCTCAGCGTGATTGCTGCTTTCTGGGCTCTCAAAGTTTCAGATAATGTTTTATACGCAACACAAACCAACTTTAAACTCCTCTACAACTTTCATCCTGACCTGTCGGCTGTGTTCCCTGGTCTTCATGATGCTGTTTGTTCACTACTGTTCTCTAATAAACCTCTAATTTAATATGCTGAGGTTAAATTATACACAGCTGGGCTCAGTTTAACAATTAATGGACTTCTGCTAGCAACTTCTGCCTTTCACTTCATTTTTATATCCTATTTTGGTCTAACTTTAAAAAAATATCCCCCAAAAATACATATGGAGGTTGTATGTGGTTGTAGCAGGACAAATTATAGCAAAGTTCAAAGGTTATATCTACTTTTGGAAGGCTCTGTAACTCCCAGAGTCCCAATTGATGTGCTCTCTGTCCAGTTTATAAAAAGGTCTTGAATAATTGAAATGTTTCGATTTGTTCTGGTGTGATTTATTATACATTAAAGCAGGCAAAGAGGCCTTCAGGTGTTGCGTTTGTACCTATTCCCACATCATCATCATCATCACACACATGCAAGTGCATTCAGAGACCGTAGACCTCAAGAGAGACAACAGTCCTTCTCCATACTTTGCTGAAATGAAGACATCAAGTCCTCCAGTGGAACGAGTTGGTTTCTAACGTCAGAGCGTTCATGAGGAAGTGAGAACGTTAGAGTCATCTGACTCACCCAGCTTTAACAGCCAGCCCTCTCTATCCGGGTTGAAGAAAGTGTGCGTGAGGTCGTTGCCATCGTCTTCGGGAATTTTGAAAGGTTCATTCTTGATGCTGTCGTATAGATTCTGAAACAAAACGTGGGGTCAAATTCAACAGGAGCCCTTATAGAAGGAAGCATCTCCAGACGCTGAGTTCTGGGGCTGTTCTCACCCTGAGCAGGTCTTCAGGTAGGTCTCCTCCGTCATTAATGCCTCTGTTCATGGAGATGAAGCGCTCCACAGTCGGCTTGTCCTTCACATTGGGGTTGTGAAGACTGGTGTTTAGCATGATGATGGCAAACGAAAGGATATAGCATGTGTCTGTAACACACAACAATAGGCGATCTGTTAATGGGATGGTGAAAGCATACAGTTTACCGTAAAAAGGGATTCTGCTGATTAAATATGAATGCAAACTAGCAGGGCTGAATGCCTTCAGGCGTGGACAGATGTAGCACTGTCTGGGTGCAGAGTGGGCAGTCTGCACGTGGGCTGTGCAGCGTGTATGTGCGTCTCTAAACGTGCAATACGCATGAGCCGAGGGACGACACGGCAAGCGCACGGCTGACACAGCAGCACTTTATAAGCACCGTTGGATTCGAGAAAGCACATGAAACATTCATATCCATCTGCAGGCATGTCAGATCTGTCTGTTGGGAGCATCGTTTTCCAGAAGCCGCGCGCTCAGCAGATAAGGACTCTGCTAAACGATTTGAAGTGATTTTCCCTAACTGGCCACCACATCTTGGTCTAATAGTCACTAGTCTTATTTAAATACATTTTAATTGGATGTGCTAGCCGGATGTAACAAGATAATAAGCACAGAATCGGTGAATATTTTATGCACAGTGGTGATCAACTTCTTTTTTTTTTTTAAGAGTAAAACATGAATATCTGGGTAAGCTACTGTTAATTAACCCAATACATTTACCTGTAGATTGGAAAACACCAGGGTTGCAATGGCAGTAGCGCTGAGCGAAGGCTTCCATCATGCGGTCGATCTTTTGGGCTTCTCCCGGCAGACGGAAACTCCACAGGAACTGCCTGATATAACACAAATTTTTTAATTCCCTCCTTAAAGCAGATTCATCTCAGGCTCCTGCGTCTTCCTAACGTGCAAAGAAATCAACTTTTGAAGGCAGACATCTTACCTCAGGGCCTGGACCAAGTTGAGATCGGTGAATTCATGAAGGTCCACAAACGCATGGAGGACTTGGATATTGAAGTCGTCTCTGAGGGAAACAAAAGATTCACCTTTTATAGCATCAATCTGCAGATTCTATAAAGAACTAAACACTAATCGTAAAAGAGAAAACATATTTCAAAAGGTTTAGACGAGAAAATGTCATTTTTATTCACCTGTCTCTTCAAATAAATTGTTAGAATTATTAAACAGTGACAGTTTTTGTCATCTTCAAGATTTTAAAAAAGAAAAAGTAATCACAACAAATACCAAAGAGAGGCAATTATTTTTTACTTGACTATCTCGGATTGAAAATACAAAAAAATATATATTTTCATTGATTGAATTCAAACAGATGACTTTTCCATGTTTCACAAGCCTTTTATTATTATTTTTTTTTTCCTGTTTTGTTTGGTGAAATCAGATGAAGGATGGGGACTTGTGCTCCGATAAAAGCATTGGGATAATGTTCTGGTCGGTTCTTTATCCGTTGGATTATTATCTCTAAGAAGAGAGCTGCAGCCTGTTTGCCCGTCTGACTGTCAATGTTTACTATAGTTAATAATTCAATTAAAAGTATAAAAATTAGTATAGGAGCTGCACAGAATCAACAAATAAATCCTTGGTAACATGTCAACCTAAACATCAAAAATACATATGTACAAATACAGCAGATGAATACACATTATCAGGTAGGACTCACAGCACCGATACAGTAAGTTACATCCAATGCTAGTGAGGTGTTTGAAAGGACGAAAAAACGTATAAGAAACAATTAAAAAGGTTCATTCAGGATGTGAGCTGGTAAGAAAGGGGGAGGCATACAGTAGATAACAGGAAGGCTTTCAGGAAATGTCCGAATTAAGGAAATAAATTCATCATTAAAGGCACAGAAACTGCTGTTTGTGTGCTGCTAGGTTGTTTGCTAAAAGCTACTACAGACCGTTTAAAAGGTTTTATGGCTCTTGCTTTCTCACATGTTGGCATTATTTTATCTCCACACCTAAAATAAATGACAAATGTTCACTTAGAGAAAAAAAGACTAGGGAAAAAAAAATGTGTAAAAGCTGCTTTAACATCTTACTGCATTATAGATCAGCTTAAAGTCATAAAAGGAAAAATCTAAACAAAAAGATTCTTTATAAAAAAAAAAAAAAAAGCGATTGACCAAAAACATACTGAAACATTGAAAACAAATGGTCTATTGGTATCAGTCTGTAAAGACCTGATCAGGGCCTCCAAGAAATGTTGATGTTCTCTACATGTTTTTAGATGACAGAGAACCTAAAAAATGCATCTAATGGCTTAAAAACGATACACCAGGAATCCAACAGCGGGAATTTATTTCCCCCCACCCCTGTTTACATATCTGAAGTAGATCATGAGATCATCCCGCCCTAAAAGTCCTTCAGAGTAAATGATCTCTCCTTTGGGATGATGGAGAGGCTCTAAGGAGCTAAGCATCATATCCAGTCACCACTTTGGACAAATGGCCGCCAGAATCTCTGCTTGAAATAAAGAAACCAAAACACAGAAAATGTACCTCATAAAAATCCCACAAAAGGGATTTGATGAACTCTTATTTCCTCGTCTGACCGCAAAGGAAAACACCCTGAGTTTAGCACTAAATCCTCAACATTCCCTGAGAAATCCAGACTGGACATCAAGTTCAGGCTTTTCTCTTCATATCTACAATTCAGGGAAATCCTTTAGTTTAAAACATGTGCATTCCCACGTTGTGAGTGAATGAAGGACATATGGGGGCTGCTGAGTAAGAGGCATTCTCTTAAGATGAAGCTTTAAATGTGGAACCAAGGAAGGGAAGGGTGTGGGCCAGACCAGCACCCATCCATCACCCATGTGGATGGGTGCTGGTAAAGAGAGGGGAAAAAAGGGGAAAGAAAGCGCCCTGCTGACCTCTCTCCCAGGTAATCTCCGATGGCTGTTTTGTTCAGGCCCTCTCCTTTGTAGAGGAACTGGGCGATGTTATCCTTGGTGTTCTTCAGCAAGTCATTCTCGATCAGGAACTGGATCCCCTGAGTAAGAGATCAGATCTCCAAATGAAAGCCTCCACATTCAAACAGGTGGAACAAAAACAATAATCTGTTATTACAGCTACGAACCTTTTTGGGGTCCATGTTGAACTTCTTTCGGCCCATGGCCACCTGTTTGTTCCTCTGCATATTTTTCCTGGAAAATCAAAATTCAGTTATATTATTTACTGATTTTGGTAGTAATATAAGACTGTGTATAACAGAGATGAAATGAAGATGTAACCTTTTTTTTTTCTTTAATTAAAATAATAGAGTTTCAAATATTTGCCACAAACTTTGGCTGCTTATCAGTCAAATTACTTCAATAAATTCTTTTGATCTGGTCCTTGTTCCATAAATCAGCAGGGAGCAGACAGCCACCGTTAATTTATTCTTCTTTTTTAATCCTTTTTGGCAGAGGCTGGTGATGCTGTGCCGGACAAGTGAGAAGTTAAAGGGTTGAGCTGCATATGGGAATGTCTCCTTTCTCAGGCTTTGAATAATTCAGAGGTCAAAGTGCGCTTCAGTTCTCGGCTGATGGGATGCCACCACCTCTTTTCAATGAAATTAATGTTCCCTTTGGTTTTTGAATGCCAAAGTCCAGCAGTGATAAGACATGCTCTTCAACATAATCAAATCAGAACATGTGAAAATACTTGGATCCACAGTAGGTTCCTCCTGCAAGTGAAAAAAGGCTTAGATGGCATTTTCATAGCTGAAGGGACGCTGATCTACTTAAGTAAATCCAGATCTCAAGCTCTCCTCCAGGGACCATCTATTGTCTGCTTCTACCAGTACACCCACTGCATTATTCAATGAGGCCTCCCATCATGAGGGGTGTGGCTGATGAAACATTTAAACCGCCTTAAAAGCGGAGCCAATTTATGACGGACATTAAGTGTGATGGAAAGCCCGACTTTAAACATGAATAATTGACAACTTCATTTTGCTAACTTAATGGAAGGGATGCAATGAGTCAACTTAGGCAAAACAGAAAAGGAAGACTTTTTTTTCTTTTACCTCTCCTCAGTGGAACCAAGGTTCTCGATCTCACTCGTCACTACTGCTATCTCATCCTTCAGCCGCTGCAAAGAAAAACAAACCCAAACTTTGAAAAAATGCACGTTATCTGTCCATCAATATTACAGGAAAAAAAAAAAACAGAACAAAACAAACAAAATAATCTGTAAGAAAAAAAAAGGATCCAATGTTTACCCAGTTGGGCAGAAAAGGAACTCAAAAGGCAACAACCTCAATATAAACGGATTTAAAAACAGTGTGTCAGTGGATGGGGTCTAATGATGCACGCTGCTGATAGAGGCTATAGAGGATCGAGTCGATGCTGTTGGAGCCAGACCGGTCTAATGATGAGATGATGATCATGGGCTTGACGTCAGCTCGATATAGAAGTGGAGGAGAGCTAATGTAAAATGGAGATCATGAAAGGAGTGAAGTTTGTTCAGTTCCAGCTGCTGTCGGTACGACTTTCTGCAGTTACATTGTTCTCTGATACCCCCCCATATAAAAGAAAATATTGAAATTGTTGTTTTTTACTCTTATATAAGTCATGCTGCCTCCTTTTAAGACCTCCTACAAGTTATTTTCTTTGTGGAGCTCAGAGATCTCAATATTAAATGCTGCTGGTGGCTCCTTGGACGCAGCTTGAGAGCAGAGGTGACACAGTCTCATTTGGCTTGTAAAGCTCTATTAAGACCAGGAAACTCTGGTCCAAACCAAGAGCTGAATGTTATTTGCCCTTGTTTTTTTGTTTTTTTATGTGGATTGCTTTCACTTTTGATACTTATACTTTTGTAACAATCCTTGGTCTCATTGGACAGACCTGGAGACCTCCGTTCATACAGTATTTATTTTAAATGGTGCTTTTCTCTTCTTATTTTTACATAATAGCTACACTCACCCAAAGCATGGACATTTATACACAGGTCAATAGGCAACTTGGGGTTTAGCGCCTTACCCAGGGGTGCATCAAAATACGGCAGGAGCAGCTGGAATGGAACCAACAATCCTTGACTCTTCCCAGATCTCACAACAATTCGTTTCTAATTTTGGATTAGCACAGGAGTTTACGTCCTACAACTTTCCATTCTTTGTTTACTCCTATGGTGGCTTGTAAATAGATTAAGAGATTAGGGCCAGTTTGTATACAGACCAGAAGCAAATCACACCTGAATCAACTTGGAAGCAGAGTGAGACCACCTGTAAAAGTGCATCCAGAAGGAAAGCAAGATGGCCAGAAGGAAACTTAACTTGGCGAGCAACACTGACAATGTGCAGCACTTTCAAGTTAGATCTTCATATTATCCATGTGGATCTGTTCCCATCAAATCCCCTCAGAGACGGAAGGAACATCTACTGGATCTCTGTTTTTTTTTTTTTTTACTTAAGAATCTTATTTTTGAATAAAAAAGGAAATGGTTATTTAGACATAGTGTCAGTGGACTCGATGATAAAAAAGACTTTTGTTACGAGTAAAAAACAAAACAAAATGTGACTGATTTTTAGGCTAGTACTAAAAAGTGTCTTAACGTACTTCAGAGGTTGCTGACTGTATTTAATTTAAGGTCTTTCTTTTACAAGTTTTTTGCTGAATTCGAAGCTAATGCTCTTAAAAAAAAGAACAAAACAATAACTATCTAATGGCTTTTTTAAACATTAGAACCCACTTTTAGTTACAAAGGGATAATAACCACAGTATAGTAAACTAAACGCAAACTAAAATAAACAATACGCAGATTAGACAAATACTTCAAAGCACATTTTGTGGAATATTTGAGAAAACAGAAAAATGCTCATTCTTAGCTTTTAGAACAACACTCGAAATACAAAACTTTTGTTGTCTCTCCTTTAAAGCAGAATGCATGATAGCATGCTCCTATTCACAGAGCAGCTTTAGTAATACCCAGCTTCACTGATAGCATATCATTCAATGGGGACAAAACTAACTGAGCAAAGATAAACCACAAAAGACACATCTGTGTTTTTAAGCCTGCGCAATCACAATACATTCCTCAGATGCTTGTCTTCCAAAACAAAGACCATCCTCATACAGAAAAAAGACAGGGGCGGTAGTGGGTTAACACTCAGGAGTAGCAGAGAGAAGGGTGTGGGAGTCACAAAAGGGGAGAGGGGTCAGACGACGAGGAGGGTGGAGGAACAGAGGCAGCACTGGTGGTGAGAAAAGGAGGAGGGGGAAGGGTAGCATCAGTGTCCCAGACTCATAAAAATGAAGTAATGGAGCCCACCTCCAGAGCCCACAAGGGTCAGCAGAAGTCAAGTCACCCTGCGTCTGTGTGTCCCCTGGGGGAGCTGGACACTTACTGCTATGTGTTACTGAGTGACAGGATTAACCTGAGCTGCAATCTAGAATCATCAGCCGTCCGTGGGTCACGACAGGAATCAAATAAAACACTTCTATGGAAATTCAGAACGGATTTGAATACACAAACATTCCCCTGACCACTGGCCTGCATTCAGTCACATTTGCTTGTTTTATTAACAACCACTTTAAATTCAAACCAGCATTTAAATAAGACACAAAAACATCAAAACGTCTTGTTGTGTGGATGCAGGAAACCGAAGGAAGGCGAACTGGTGAGCAGTGAGGGGGGGAACGGTTTCAAAGGAAGTGACCAATTGGTAGGAAATACCTCAGATTCCACAAGGAGGAGGAAATGAATCAGCAATAGCTTCTGACCCCAAAACACCCAAAGTATTTGGGCAAAAAACCTTTTGATATAATTTTTTATTTCATACTATTTATGACGAGTTAAAGCAAAACTAAATGAATTCCATACATTTTTCTACCAACTCAAAATGTCTGTTATTTTATAATTATGAATGTTTTTCTATATATATATCCTTATATAACAATATATTTATTACACCCATGCATATTAAAACAGCATCTTTCTTCCACGTTACCTGAATGTCCTCTAGCAGTTCTTGCTTTCGCCGGCGGATATTCTCCAGCTCCTGCTGCTCCGCCGGGGTGAGATCGGCTGGAACTGGAAGGAGATAAAAGAGAAGATGAAAGGTTAGCATCAGTAGGCTTATCTATACACGTCTACTCCTAAAGTACATCCCTGAGGGCTGCAATGGTGAACCAAAATCTCATTATACTTTCTAATTTCTTTTTTTTTTTCTTTTGTCTGGAACCAAAAGGTGAATGCAAAGCCAGGGTCAGGGATTTTTAGTGGATGAAACGACAGGAGATTATTTTATGTATTGTAAATTACAATAATCTTCATTATTATGAAATGATGTGTAATGAAAAGTACGGTGCCCTGTTTGGGACTCCTTTCTGCAGCAGCAAGGTTCACTCTGAAGAGCAGAAAGCCTCATATTGACTATATGAAAAACTCAGCGTGGCGGCTCAGGGGAGAACAAACGTGACGCCTTTCAAAGTGCTCTAAGTGTCTCTGTTTCTCTCGCAATATGAGCTTATAATTAGCTTGGCCTGTGCCATCAGCTGGGGGCCGAGCAGTGTGTCCTAGTTAAAGCACGCTGTATGTAGGCTCTACCTGCACAGAGAGCAAAATCAGCAAATGTAACAGCAGCCTGCACTGCTTCTTTTACCTTTACACTGAGGGGCATAAGATTGAGCCTCCCCTTTTTTAAAAGAAACAGTAATTTATTAATTGTTGTATATATAAAGAAACCATAACCCTAAAGCAAGGCTCACTTACAACTCAATGGTTAATTTTCATCAGGAAATGGACAATTTTGATATAATGAAGATCAGATGCAACAATAAATATAACATGACATTTAAATCTCTTCATTCGAGTTGCTGTTGGGGCCCCAGAAGAGAAAGTGTGTTTACTGTGTTGGTGACTCTTATTTTGAAGTAAGACAGGAAAGTACTCTACAGGCCACCAACTTGAACTTTCATCAAGCCTTGCTCACAATGCCCTTAAAAACAAAACAGTGGGACCTCCACAGATTATGGCGAATATTTACAGCATTTGCTTTTTAGGTTTTTAGTGAAAGAAAAGAAGATCTTAGTTTTGGCTTTGAGGAGATGTGCAGCGACTCAAAAAAAAAACAAACAAAAAAAAAAAAACAACACATCCTAAATAAGTGTTTAAAGTGTTGTCCAGAATAACTGTGAACTGGGCCTCACTACTCTGGCTGAGTTAAAGCATCATAGCCACAAAAGATGCACATCAGGTTTTGTCCAGAAGGTCACTTAAAGTTCAACCAACTGGTCAAATATATGAGAAATAAGCTAAGTGTCATACCTGCTCATAATTTAGTACCCTATGTAATTCTTTGAGAAGGAAATATTGATCTCTTTATGACGACTGCAAGTAAATATGTTGAGCAGCTTTAATTGCGTTTTCTTATTTTAATAATGCAGGCTGAGCCTAAGCCCCGCCCTCTGACCTCCGCTCTTTATTAAGACAGCAGCAGAGTTCAAAGGTTGGAGGTCTGGAGCGCAAGCTTGACCCGGTGTAACTCTAGAAACATTTAACAAAGTAACTGTTAAAAAGTGATGGAAACTGGGAAAAGGAGAAATGCTCAAGACAAGGTCTTAGATGAATAACTTCCCAGCTTTCCATTAAAAACTCAGCCTTGATTCCATTTTCCCCTAAATCAGGGACGTGAACTTTTCACCTTCAGCACAATTCGTGCAAAAGAGGTCACTTATTTTTAATAACGAGAGGCATGTAAGCCTGAACTCCTAGAGGCACATTCCCATGACATCTACTGGAATGTCTGACTAAAGGATAATGGACAATAGGAACCAGGACAAAACTGGTGCCTGTTAAGGATCACCAAAACAAAAGCATGTTTTCTTCCTGAGGCAGTTTGACACTGACCCTTCACACTTTATACCTACTACAGCGTCTTCCCATAAACTTCTCTCATTATCTAAGGAAACCAGAATGTGCAACTTTTTTTTACTTGAACTTTGCATCAGACCAGACAGCAGTTTGTCAGCTTCTCTTCCTGGAAAGAGGATTGTAAGGTTATGCAGAAAGAAGCAGGCGACCACAACATTCCAAGACTTGGTAAGACGGACAGGAGATAATCAGCAGAAAAGATTATCGTTTGGCTCCAAGGAGAGAAAAAAAACAACCAAGAAAAATAACAGAGAAAAGTGATCATTTGAGCAAGAAATCTGTTATCTTGTCTCCTTTAAGATAAAAAAAAAACACTGAGTGAAATCGAAGGAATGGACACTCAAACAGAATAATTTAAAATAATCAACATTGGAGGAGAAGAAAAAAGCTTTTTTTCTTGAGTATTTGGGCCACAGATGCTTAGATTGGGGCAATTTCCCACAGCTCTGCAAATAATGGGCAGCCAATTAAGTAAATGCTGAGAACAACTGTTAGTCTGCAATCTTCAGCTCTGACAAGGCAAATAAACAGCCTCTGTCTAGTAGAAATGAAAAAAAAAGCAACAGAGAAGAAAGATTGAGGAGTTAAACGTAAAGTCTGATGGCATTCATCTTTACTGCTTGCATCAGTCAGGCAACAGGCAACTGTTTTCATCTTTTCTGTCCACATTTAGCTTCTTGAGCCCTTTGGATGCCTCCGAATTGGATCATCCTACAGAGAAGCTGGAAAACAGGTCATTCAGGGCAACATTGTTTTCTAAATGTGAGTGAAACTGTGCATACAAAAGATGAAGTAAGGCACAAAGAGCAGGAAAATAACGTGAGCCTGCATATGCACACCCGTTCTGTGCCTCTCCCTACTATTGGCACTGGGTCAGGAAATTCTAACTACTCACCATTAGACAGAGTTACAGAGAAAAAAAAAACAAATTAAATAAAAATATAAAAGGTAAAACATAAGATATCCAGCTTATTTTTTTATTTGTCAAATTAGTTGACCACATTAGGTTCAGCTTTTTTTGCTTAATTGGTGAGTCAAATCATTAAAAAAAAAAAATCCTGTTTTTATTTCGATCCCTTGAACCCGTCAAATCCACAAACTTCTTCCATGTTCAGCATGTAAGTCCATCAAACATTTAAGCCTCAACTTTTAACTCACGAAATTTGTGAATTCACAAAATAGATCTTGCCAGAAGCCAACAGATGCATTAGCCTCCATACAGAAATTTCATTTGGAAAAGTGAACAAAAAGTGGGATGGATTTGCAAATAGGAAAAGATGTTTATCTTTCCTCTTTACCAGAACTGGTAAGAGCTGGCTTTATCAGTCAACTCTGCTAGTTGTGAAACAAAAATAAAGAATGTGACACATCACAGCTGATATTACACTAAAAACTCAACGTGGGATTCAGGTAACCAATCAGCTCCAAGAATTCTAGTGGATGTCCCTCCCCTTTGCAGGAAGCTTTCCAGATTTATACCAAGTAGAATTCAAATTGAACTACAGGTATCACCCTGCTTTATACCAGCTTAACAAAAGGTCTCTAGAAAATATAAACACTCTGCTGTCCAGGGCTTCGCCCGTGTTCTATGAATGACGCTTAAAGCAAGTCTCACATGGCTGGACAAAGTCCTCCAAGACGTGACATAAACTATAAATACAAAGACACAGACGATTATTTCATTAAAGCATTTCTACAGTTAGGATAGTCGTCTCTTCAAATTCCAGTCAATTTATAATAGTAATAAGTCCTTAAAAATCAAAAAGTAAATACCAACAGTACTGTATCGAGTACTTAAAGACTAGTTTTTACAGTAACTGATTTGTTTTGCCCTGCTTTCATTATTTTAGAGTGCCCTTCAATCCAATTTATGACTTGGAAAAAGTCAATACCGTTTCCCAAAGACTGATCAGGAGGCCTTACTCAGCCCTGCAGGACCACGTCTGCTGCAAACCATATACAGAAAGAGGAGCATCACACAATCTAATGATAAGACACAATTCCCGTTTTCTCTGGGACCATAAGGAGTGTGCCCTTAAATTTTGCATCTTTTGAAGCAGATCCATTTTTAGTGAGGGCTGGGTCAGGACTGTGGTGGGCTACATCAAGAGAGATATCAAATATAGCTCCGTCTCCCTAAGCGGGAGAAAGCCACTAATACCCATCCTGATTGCCATCCTTGCAGAGGGAGGCAGACGTTTCATTTCCACCCAGATCACTGAAGAATTCTCCTTGGAAAATAAGGGAATTAGAAATCCGAGTGCAGAGAGGACCCCCCCACCACCACCACCACTCCACATGTGACCCAAATTAAGAGGCTCTGCTCACTGGAGTTACAAACTCGGTGCAGAAGAAAATAATAATAATGAATCACGTACTCACTGAATAACCTCTAATCTATGCAGATACCATAAGTGCACTTTTATGTGTTTATTTAATGGCTAAGGAGTGAAGTCACATGATCCAGTGACCCATAAATCAAAAGATTTATAACATAGATCCAAACTGCATCTGCTGACGGTGAAATTATGCAAAGACGGAGCAGTTTCTGCAACCATGTGTTGGTTTGCTTTCGCTCTGATTACATTTGGACAGAGTGCACACAGTGAAGGATGCTGCTCAACAACCCATCTCCTTTCACCATTTGCTCAGCGCAGAAAAGCTTTTCCTCCACGTATGCGAGTATTAATAACACCCCTAAAAGCAGCTTCACTCTTTCCATTAGAC
>JAUZNJ010027836.1:0-16517 GCA_034780135.1 Jordanella pulchra | reverse complement strand
TTTTGGGGGGGATATCTATTATTTGCTATTTACATTTAAACATTCCAGTAAAGTTAATCTCTGAAAACTGCAAATATTTGTGATGTAGGCAAAACTTCTAATTCACTTAGAAATATCCCATTTGGAAATTACAATAATACAGCAGCATGCCACCTGAAAGCAGTTTATTCATTACCAACAGCACACCTGGGTGGAATATTTTCAAACCTTTAAATGGTTTCCTCAGTTGTAATACTGACTGTGTTATTTGATTTTTATTAATTTCATTTCACCTTAAATATTTTTTCTTTCCTTTTCGATATTTAACAGTTATCTTTATCTAAAAGCCTAAATAGTTGCATCCTCAGATAACATTTTGGACGTTAAAAATGCTCGGGTATTAAAAAAGAAATAGGTGTAAAATCTTCTCCTATCTGACTAAATAGTTGCGTAAATATGTAATATAAAGGTATAATAAAGTATAAATGTTTAAACAGAAAGTCAAAAAATATGCTTGCCGACCTTAGCACTCAACCTACTTTGTCTCCTATATAATACCTCATTCACCCACACATTTTCTCTGTGCATAGAGTCGTGCAAACCACTGCTGATGAGAAGCAAATGCTATCTGTGCCCTTCTCTCAACCGCTTTCCTAACTCCGTTTGTGACAAGACACAGCAGTTTGTGAATTTAGATAATGAAAGTGTTCGGCTGAATGTTTTTTTCATCCTTCATTGGACTTCAAAACTGTTAATTTTGCAGTGAAACAAGGAGAAAGCCTGCGACATCAGTGTAGACATGTTTGAAGAGTAAGAAAGTAGATTTAGCAAGTGAATCTAAAGAAATATATTAACCATCCCCTCTTTTGGGTTTTTGATCATTACAATGTTATGTTGGCCTTTTTCTAAAACAGGGAATATCAGGTATTGTAAATTAAATTAATATAAAGACTTAACAGGTTTGAGTACTTTTCACAAATACATTTTTTTATTAAACTAACTTGTAGACCAAAGCTGACTTTGTTTAAAATCAGCTTGTAAATTGACATCCAGTAAATATTTTCTCCCCAGGATAAGAAAGGAGGGCAACAGTGACAAATGCTTGGTTGAAAAAAAAAATCTAAACGTTAAATTATGCATTGTCACATATGGCAGGGTTGAATCTTGGTCTAGCTGAGGTGGAAATGGTTAATGATTGGCCTGAAGGGAGACTGCATGACTGAATGTATGAGAACATAGGCTGTTTCTAAAGCAACAAATGGCAGAAGTCTGGATGCTTTTGTTGTTTTAGGAAATTCTGTGTCCACAGCTGTTCAAGTGTTGTATTTTATCTCACTTGTTAAATCTTGCATAATGCAGATAATCACTGGTGGCTGAGCTCACCCAATGGTTTACCGGCTTCCAATCTGTAGAAACCAAAAGCTGAAATATATTTTACCAAAATCCGAAAACACTTTTTTTAAAAGACAAAAAAATAAAATCATTTAAACAAATATCGAAAATGTACATTTAAACAAAATGGCAAAAAACAGAAATAAATCAAAAAGTCTATCGTAGAGTGCAAAGCAGTGGGGAACGGGAAGGTTTTCTTGCTGCACGTGGAGATGATGACAGAACCAAAATCTGAACTCAGCCATCGTCAAGTTCTGCATCTGTAGTGAAGAATAAGAACTAGACCTTTTTCTGAATCCCACTAAACTTAAAATATTAATCAGACTTAAATCCTCTTCTGTTACTTGGCCTTTTTTCCCTCTCTTTCTCCATGTCTTATCTACGCTGTCACATATGCTATCAAATGACAGACCAGCTGACTGGCGTATTGTCACACCCTTCCTCCCAACTGCTCCTGCTTGTCTTCTAAGGCTGTTGAAGGACACATCAGCAGGTTCACTGAGAGACCTGCTCTAAACTAGATCTGAGTCATGATGTTTGAACAAACAGGTTTGCACACTCACCTGTTTTCAGTCAGATAAGGCCCCCAATTTTTCTGTCTTACAACACGGTAATGGAGCAGAAGAACAAAACAGAATATACTAGAAATTTCTATTTTAGTCTAAAAAAAGGCAAACTTATAAAACACTTAAAGCCCTTAAATGTCTGTTTTATTTTTTGTCCCCAAATTTTGTGTAATTTTATTTCCTCAATGCCACATTTTTATTCCAACCATATTCATTCAATAAAAAAATCTGTAATTATTAAGTAACTAAAACATATATTTTTTAAAAGCCACCAATTAAAATTGAATGATGTGGTTTCGCTTTTTAAAATAAAACAAATTGGTGTGGTTCAGCAAAACGGTAAAACATTTTTTCTCCATCCTTTCTTTGTAGAGCAAAAAGCATTTTTAATGTGCTGGACCTATAATCTGCCTAATGTCTCATACAAATGGGTGAATCCTGTAAGATTTAGTTTTTTTTTACTAGATTCCATTTCATTTGTTAAATTCCAACTGCATTTTTGCAAAAATCTTAGTGCCCTAAACATATCTTTATCTTTCCACTGATTTTGAAGAATTATTCCTTACGACTTCTGATAACCCAAAATGTTTTTTCTGATGGAAAATTAGGTTGAGAGGATTGTGAAGCAAGGCCTATGTAGAGATTCACAAGATGTGAAATCTGGTTGGAGTCATCACCTCTAGAGTCAAAATAATATTGGGGTACAGAAACCAGGCGGGTCACCTCCCCCCTGATTTTAGAGCTAACGCATGTATTCACCTGCCTGAAAGCG
This sequence comes from Jordanella pulchra, assembly GCA_034780135.1. Classification (NCBI taxonomy): domain Eukaryota; kingdom Metazoa; phylum Chordata; class Actinopteri; order Cyprinodontiformes; family Cyprinodontidae; genus Jordanella; species Jordanella pulchra. The sequence continues at coordinate 13,808 of JAUZNJ010027836.1, read as the reverse complement.
CTCAAAGCGAAGCGATGACTCCGTCTGAAGGGTGCAGGATTTACATTTTCACAATGATTTTCTTGCTTTTTTATTTAACATTTATTTAACCAGGAAAGTCCCATTGAGTTTACAAATCTACTTTTCAAGGGAGTCTAAGACAGCGACACAAAACACAGCAGCTCAGTACATTAGAGACAATTTCATAAGACTATTTAAAAAACATTTCCAAACCTTGTTGAAACCAGCCTATTGAAACCTGTTCCTTTAAATATGAGGAAATAAGAAAGTAATTGTGTGTAAAAACACAGTGTGAGTGGCCGTTATGCTCATTTAAAGTCAGTGTATCGGCCTGATTTCAGTGTATTTTTTAAAATTCCAGCATAAGCAGTGTTTGTGGTGAAATGTGTTGGACAGAGCCCAGCTCATAAAAAAAAATAAGCGCAATGCTCTGGATTTTAGCGTAGTGGGGCCAGATTTCAATTTAGCAGCCCTGCACACTGAATTACACTGCAGAGAAAACTGAAATATATTTCAATATACAAGTTTTAGCATTAGGACAAAACTAATGATATCAATCAATAAATTAAGCTGATGACAACCAGTTCTGTGAACCTCAAGACCAGCTTAGTTTTCTGAAATCCTAAACACAAACAAATTTTGGTTTGTAGAAATAATCTTAAACATTTTGGATTCTAGTACCATGGAGCAACATTTCAAGCAGAAAATAATGCAGTGCGATCAGTACAAGTCCCAGACATGAGAGAAAAAACGTTACCTTGACAATTGGATGGCCACCAGATACTGCTTTGACAGCTCCTCTGCTGCCTTCAGTCTCATAGTGTGCACGGTGGTGAGCTTTGGGTTGCACCTCTATCTTCAGCTCATACTGGCCAAATTGGCTTGGCAATGGCCAGTCTAAAGGAGGGAGCGAGGTTGTCCTAAGGAGGCACAATCACAAGTATGCACATTAACACCCACACAGAGAGGAAATCAGAGTTCTGGAAACAAACTCTACAAGCTGCAAGTGTTGTGTCAAAGATGTGGTCAAAAGAGTATCTAACGCATACCTTGAAAAAAAGGTCAGGACTGCCATCAGTTTATACAACTTACAAACAATAAGAGAGCAGAAAGTCTTGTCAATGCTGCAGCAAAATACATTGCAACACATAAAAAAAAAGATAAAAGCCGTTCTTTTAGACATATAAATGAAATAGTATTGAAGAATATTCTTCTCGATCCATTACTGCATTGGAAAAAATTACAAATTAAGACCTTTCCCTCGCTATTGGCAGCCTCTTTTAAGCTTATCTGAATTATAAATGTCTAAAAAAAAATGGGTATTCCCCTGTCAGGACTGATATGCTGCAATAGGTGACAAACAGCGTTTTAAAATGCATTGTTCTCTCTCCCATCAGACAGTGAATCACTGGAATACCCGCATGTGCTCGCTTTGTTCTTAAGCATAAAACTTGTGATATGTCATGCAAAGACTCCAAGTGTGAATCATTTCCCAAGGGGGACTTTTTTTTCTGACTCTTTGCCATTTTAAAGTGTGGGTCAAAGAATGGGCGTAAGGACAAGGGTGTGAGATAGACAGTACATAAATGACTGTCCGATTCTGTGCGTATACTGTACTAGAGCCTAATTTATGTCCAACGTACCACGGCGGGCGGCATTGTGTGTTTTTCCTCACTGCCTCTTTTTTGTTATCTGAGTAGGCCACAATCATATTTGAACAGCTGCACGTAAACATAAAACGCTGAATAGCCATCTCCGCACAGAAACTGGGTCCATCTATCTGGGTGCATTGGATCAGTTTATCAACAAACCAAGAACACATCTTTAACCTTTTAATTAACTTCAGTTTTGTGGCTTGCCTCAAGATTAATCGTTATTTTTGGTGATGGGTTTTACTTTCCCGCATGTGAAGACCCACCACAATGACATGGTCATCATTCAGGGAATTGACTGTAAGGTAATGAACATATCTTCTATGAATTTCTTCAGAGTGATTAAATGAGCATCAAACTGCACTAAAGTCACAATGCTGATTCTATCTCCAGGAAAGGTGAGAGCAGACCCTACCAGCTGAAGAGAGTTAGGTCTCTTTGAGCGCAGAGGGAACTCCTAAAGACGTTTTCGACTATGTGGTAGCATCAGCCACCTTCTATGGTGTATTTTGTTGAAGCAGTGGCTTATCTACTACTGAGAGGGAGCTAGCTCATTAGAAAGGCCAGCTCCGTTCTAGAATGTGGTGAGAGATATAACAGTCGGCCGTCTCCAACTGCATGCATGAAGCTGTTGCAGAGCTGGAGAGCTTCGTCAGTGAAAGACCGCTACACCCTTAGTGCACAATGGTGCGTTATTGCAAATCCTTTTTCCCAGCACCTGGTAGACTTTATACCAGGGATATGCAAAGTCGGTCCTCGAGTGCCACTCGCAATAAATGCTTAATGACATTGCCGTCTTGTCAAGGAGGTAATTTGGATATTTGTTTCAGGTATGTTGAAGTGGGGGATGCATGCAAAGGTTACGGGTTAATGCCTAGTGCTATCTCTAAAGATTCCTCATAATTTTTTACCTCCACCAAGGAGGTTATGTTTTCATTGGCTTTACTTAGTTTGTTTGTTTGTTTGTCTGTTTTCAAAATAACTTGGAAAGTGTCGGGCGGATTTTGCTCAAATTTTCACAGAAGGAGCATATTATAACCACCGACAAATGACTACATTTTGGTAATGATCTGGATCCGGTGTCAAGGTGGAGGTCACAAAATGTCGAGGGAATATACTGCTTGGCAGAGGTCTGCGCTCTCCGAGTGCTTTTCTAGTTGTAAATAGTCTGTTGTGCATCATCTTTTTTAACCTTAGATAATGTTTCCTTAAATCAATATGTTTTTCTTAAACTACTCAGTGTTTCTTTCTGTAAATATTCCTTACCCTACTGTCTCTAATTCTTACTCTCATAATCCATTTCTGTACCTGTGCGTGAATCTCCATGGTCTAATTTGCCTGTCCCTTTGTCGCTAGTAACCCCTAATTATCAGCAACAATAACGGCTATATCTACCTATCCATTCTATTCAACAGCACAAGCTTTCACCTCAGACAGCCTATAGTATCGTATTTAATTGTGAAAAAAACTCAAAATTTTGACTCATTTAAAAACACATTTGCCACTGCTCTCTGGATAAACGCTATACAAATTTTCACTTTATGAACCTTGATTGGTGTCTCAGTAAGAAAGATGCTTAAAAAGTCAACAACAAAACTGAAGTGACTGTCCATTGTGACTATATGTTCATCCAGGAGAACTGAATCCTGCTAGTCAATGACTTGATGCAACCTGCTGACTTCCCTTAGATAGAGTAATTTCCAGTCATCTGAATGTATGATTTCATTGAAATGATTATGTAACGTGCCATAGGATGACATGTTCTGAATTGGTCAAATGGAAATAAATCAAATTGAATAATTTAACATGGGGACTAATTTTTCTTGGGCAGCCATTATGTTATGGGAGTATGGCAGTCAGGACTCTTCTGTAATTCTTTCAGTAGTTTTACTCTCTGCTGCCCTGAGTTAACTTTTTGAATTTGCTGTGTATTGTCTTTATTTCAGACAAAATTGCTAATTAAAATAAAAGTACTAACTTACAACCCCGAGCAAAACTTAAAAAGAAAAAGCTTCAGAAATTTTGACATAGGTCCCTCAATGTAAAAAGCACGTCAGTTTGATTTAATGAAAATGTTTTCACAACTGGTTGTCAAATTTATGTATAAAAGCCACCTGAGCTCATATCCTTTTCAAGTTATTGCAAAACTTTCACATAATGTAAGAAGCCTAAAAATGACTAGAAATGTCAAAAATGTCAGTCTAAGTTGTCAGCTGATTGAAAATTTCTCTTAATTCAGTTAACAATTAAGATCTACTGCAATGACAAGGTATTAAAATCATCCACTCTTGGCATAAACCATGACATAACCACCAATTAGGCATGTGACTGAATGGCTTCCATGGCAACAAAAAACAGGAGACAGAGGAAACATGAGCTTGTGAGGGAAAGCGTAACCTTTCTCAAATGTCTGTAATACATGTATGATGCCCCCTGTCCTACTGAATTCACAAAGCTTTGTTTTTCTGTGGCCTGAGTTACATCTAAATGATCATATCTTCGTTGTATAAATGGTTCGCATTTTGTTTCACAAAATATTGAAAAGTAGTTATCCAATATGCTTTTGCAAGACACATGAACCTATGAATTAATACGGACCCTGCGACATTTTTCTGTTGTGTCGTAATTCTAATTTTACTGTTCCCTAGAAATTCACACATCAGTTCTATTTAACTCATACTCTACTGTTAGGCTTTAACAGCACAAGCTAGATCAACACTATACAATCGACTTCTTTTGTTATGAAAATCAAGACAATCGTTTTTAACCTAAAGGTTGTTTTATTCCTAGTTTGAAGTTTTCTAGGGCTTGTCAATCTAGCACAAACCCTATATCCAGATTTGATTGTATATATTTCTGACATTCTCCAGAAAGACATTTACAATTGTTTTAATACAATTGTTAGTGTACAATGAATATCAGCAATCTAATATAGCTGAGAGCTATGAAAGTTAGACGTAAAGTACTGTATTAAACTATTCTTCCACCTAATTATTCCTTTAAGTTTTTCCTAGGACTCATGCATTATGTAGATTATCAAATAAATTTCAAAATCCATCTATTAAATGATGAGTTAGACACTAACTTTGCATTCTAGCCCTTTGACTGGAGGAGTAAGAGGGATTTGCAGCTTGGGTGCAGGGCGAAAGTGCGTCCACGGTCACCATGAGTGATATCCGAATAGTCCTGGCAGTTAGGAAGGAGCTAGGACCAGGAAGAACAATGCTTCCTAGCAGCAGTGCATTAGCATAGGGACCTATGCTATACTGCTGCCCACAATCCTTTGCTTGACAGACCATATAGGCACAGCCCACTTCATAGAGTTTAATAAAAATATATTATTTCATAACTTACTGTGTGAGTCACATGCAAACGTCCTCAACTTTATGCTTTTAGTTTTATAACGGAGAGCTTCACCCATTTACTACATTTGTGTAACTTTTGTTTTTTTGCAGTTCTTGTCGAGAAGACTGTAGTCCCAATTAACCCAAAGAAATTCATGTAGGTGTGTCGCATGCAATGACATCCATAAGGCTGAAGGATGTCTGGATTCAGCACAGCAGTGTTCATATGGTTGACCCTCCGAAAGGCGATAGAAATAGGAGCTAAATACATGAAGTAGGAGCTACAATTGGTATTGTTTGGATCAAGCCACTAAGTAACCACTTTTACACAATAGCTTAGCCCTGCAATGTGTTAAACTGCATGTGAGCACACATGAGTGAGTGAAGTCGATTATGGACTATGGGCAGGTGGTCTCCATGGCGTGGCAAGTCCAGCTGTAACTGTCAAAATAACACATGTTCATAGCGCTGACTTGAGGTCTTTCAGCTTAACGGTCCATTACCCTACAATGCACTGGCGAGAACCCATAGTGTGCATCTTAGCCTCAAAACCCAAATGAGATGGAGGCTTTACTCAAGAACTAATGGCTGGACAATCTCCCACTGCATTTTCGGTTAGACAGAAGAATTAATGGTTCTGAGTTACGGAAAGTTGTCCGATTCTTGGAAACAACACAGCCTCAGAGCAACACACTACCTTCACCAGGTTTTACTGTGGGGATTACCTTCTCTTTGGGAATACTGTGTTCATTTCATGTCAGATGGACTGTGATGTTTACCTTCCAAAAGGTTCCACCTTTTTTTCGTTAGTCTACATAACATTTAAATCAAAGGTGTTGAGGATTTTTTGGCAATGAGAGCTTTCCCTTTGGGTTGTACTTATTCATCAAATGATTTGAAGGCCACGATTATGAGAATTCATCAAGCATTTGGTAGAACTTTGTTTTAAATGGTCAGCATTGGAGAACTAACATGGGGAAAAGGGATCATACTATTATTCGACAACAGAGAGGGATGCTTCTTTGGTGAAGCTATGCAGAGAGTTTTTATTGTGCCTGAATGTATATCAGCAGTTTACCTTTTTCATGAATGTGTATTTTTTTTATGTCTGTTTTTGCACCTAAAATAAGAATGTACCACGGCCTTCGAGCAATTTAGCAGAGCTCTAAAACTATGCTTTTTAATGTAAATAAAGAGAGGTTGAGGTAGCATACGCTGCATTATGTTAAATCAGCTGGGAAGGGTCAAGTGATTAATATATTAATGTTAAGATATTTTTTATTATTATTACTATTTACTCTGCATTTTTTCATGCATTGCTATTACTTATAAAACAGGCTTCAGTAACTAAGTGAGCAATTTTAGTGTGACTATTTCAATGTCATTACTTGATGAATCATCATAATAATGAATAAATTAAATAACTGTTTGTTACAGCCCCAGTTTCTTCTTTGGTCTCCCCATGGATGAGCTTGTCAAAACCTTTTTGTAGCCTTTTAACCTTTAGGCCTGATTAACTAAGGGAAAAAAGGTAAATGATCTTTAATTTATAATCTAACAATTACAATTTCACATAAGATCAGTTCTGTAGTCTTAGTTTGATTTAATAACCAATATTATTTTTTGAAACCTGCTTTTTGTGTTTACTATGGATTTAACTTGTTGAGCCAAAACATGGAGGTGTGATGTGAGAAAAAAGCAAAATAAAAAAAAAATAAAAAAATATCGGACTCTTGTATATCTTTTCACATCACTCTAATAAAGATTAAATAAAGATTTCTAAAATTTGTCCTTCATTTGAGCAAGTAATGGAATGGTTAGATTTACCGTTAAAATACGTTAATTAGATATTATGCACTTAAAATAAATGATACAGTTGTTTTTTTCTTATTTTAAACATAAATCATCTCATTCTATTGGCCAGAAAGATGTCAATTTTTGCAGTAAAGCTTATGTGTTTCATAGGAAGAAGCTAACAATCCCAGCCCTCTAACCCAACTAATCCAACTCATTCCACCTGAGCCATCTGTTCTCCTCACATGCAAGCATAGATAACTCAACACCCCGTTTCATGGCAAACAGGACTTTAGAGCACCTGACTTTCTTCTGTGTATGTAACATCTGCTTATGGAACATACATTTAGCTACAATTGTTAAAATATTGAGTGTGAATTGTGACTCATTATAGATGGAACCTGTTTTTGTCTGGACGATGATAGGTCTATGTGAATAAGCATTTGTGTTATGTCTATGAACATGTCTGTGTGTGTGTATGTGGTTGCCCTCTGCCATATGTGCCCTGTGCTGATTTACAGCGCTAGGGGCCAGTGCACACAGACAAGGCCTCATCTTCATCTGCCAGACACATTGGAGAAGAGAGAGCCAACTCCTCCTCCTCCTGTCCCGTTGGTGTGTGTGTTCCTGTGTATTTTTCTCCACATGCTAATAAACCTGAATAATAACACACAGCTCAAAGTTCCCTCATAACTGAACAATAAACACAAGCAGCAGACATGTTACCCAACAATGTAACTGATAAACATTAACTAGAAAACCCTTTTTACTCTCTAAAAAGACTATTTTTAACTTTATGGCAACTCACAATTCTCATAAATACTCGTAGACACATCCAGCGACACTAATATTTCTTAGCCTTGACCTAGTAATTCTTTCAGGACTGGAGACGGTCTCACTAAGTTGTGATCTATGACGTTTCACCTTGACTCCAGGTAAGATCTAAACCACAAGAGAGCGAAAAGTACAATTTAATTACATTTTGAGGGTTTTTTATGTGATAATGCACAAAGTAGCACATTGTTCTGCACATCTACAGATGGAAAATGTTCTCTCATTCTCTTTGTTAAAATACCTCAGGTGCAGTCAGACTAAATCGCAAATACGTACATATACGTCTGGGCTATGACTGACCTTCCAACACATGGACATACTTTGAAGAAAACCTCTCCATTCCTACTCCTGGTTTAAGGTTTAAAATGGTTCTGTTTAAAGGTGATCCTTAGCTTTTTACATCTTCTGATCAGCTTCACTGATGAAGGAAAACTTTCCAACAACATGAAGCTACAACTATTGTGTGTCACTGATTGGAGGGTTTTCAACTTATAAAGCTAATAAATGAAGTTGGATCAACTTGATTCAATTACTTGTTACCATTAGAAGCAGCTATTTTAAGTTGGAGCAGCATCTTCTTTTTAGAGTGTAGGACTTTTTAAACAATGGCTTTGTGGAGCACAGGCTTCATAGCTCCGAGTTGTTGCTCTAATTAATGCTTTTGTGGCCCGGCCTATTGGGCTAAGTGGACAAGAATGTCATCAGAATCTGTTACGCTATACTTTTTTGATTTTGAATGACCGGTTGAGATGTTTTTGATCCAATGCAGCCTAAGACTTCCCCTTAACTTTATTTTCTGATGTGTGGTCTAAAGTCTTGTTCTGACAGCATCAGTTTTACCGAGGGACCACATGCGATTTGTAATAATTGTGTAATAATTTGTGTTTTTAATGCTCTGTGAATCAGCCATGTCAGTAATTTGTGAAGTTAAAATTCCACAACAAATCACCTATTATATATTGCTGAACTCTGAGGTCCTGTGATAAAACCAATGCAATGCAAATAGGCGTCTCAGCGATTTGGACAGAAGTAAAGAGGGTGCGATACGTCCAGTTGCCTGAACTGAATTTTCCAAGCTCATCAGTATCAGAAGCAAACGGTGGATCACGTCATGTATTGCACAGTGCAGTGAGAACCGTTCTCCTCTCTTATACCGCTGGCGAACGCTGGCATTGATGTAGATGTTACGTAAAGCATGACCATCATATACGGGATGTCTGAAAATTTCAGCAAAATCTCAGGCTTCAGTTATCCCATGAGAATGAGCCTTAAGTCTAAACAATGTTGTAATTCTTTGACTTTATGCAGGTTGTTCACTTATATGTCCTCTAAATACCTTCTAAGAGTTTAACCGAACAGATGTATTTACAATAAGATTAAATCACACATAGGTACACTTGAACATGTTTTAGGTTATTGAAGTAAAATGCAGATAAATACAATTGCAGTCAGTTTTCTTTATTCATCAGTTTTTTTATCAATGTAAACCATGTATAGTTTGGTAGAATAAAAGCTAACTATAAATCTTTTTTTTTCAATTTAAAATTATAGAGCAGTTTGTGTTGATCTGTCACATAAAATAACAGTAGAATATTTTTTATTTTTACTTAAATAAATGTGAAAAAGTTAAGGAGTACAAATATGGGCACCAAAGTATGATTGTTCCATTAAATTAATCACATGCTGTCTGTGTTAAAAGTTACAATAAATCAGGTCTCTAATTCTAATAAAATAGAAAGAATAATTAATTAATCAAAAAAACAAAGAATTAAATTAGTTACAAACTAACTGGCCACTACATTTTATTCTTCAGTGATAATGTCATAATGTGTGCAGAAATGTCTCAACTTTAATCTTTAATTCGATGTCTGCTTTGCATTTTTTTCTTTTTTCCTTTCAGTTTCCCAATATTTTTTTGCTTCTCTTTAAAAAAAAATTCAATCAGACATCTTACCTGAATATAGGCGTGTGACCAGGTTTGGGTTTATTCCATGAGAAGTGTGAGGGCACAGACAGGAACTGTTCTGCAGGCCCATCTTTCTTCAGACTGTGCATGCTCTCGTCTGAAGGAGAATCCAGGTTAGCAGACATGTTTTCCTGCTCATCTAAAGCCAGCTCGCCTTTCCCTGTCTGCAGAGGTGTTCTATCCTGTGAGGTTTTCCTCGTCTTTGATGGGATGTCCGTCTCAGATGGGCAGCACTGAAAAGGTGAAATGCCTGCGGTGGGACTACCAGCCCACGTGTCTTCTGTCACGCTCCCCCTCGGGGAAGGACCTGGGGTCGGCGTAGGTGAGTGATGAGGAGAGAGAGAGCTGGGATAGCAAATGTCGGCACTTGAGTGGCGCCTTTTGCCACAGGGTGAGTTTGGTCGTGAGGAGGGCCTGGAAGGAGACCGGGGGCTGAGCCAGTTTTCATCAGTGACACTGTTGCGTGGGGAATGGCAGGGAGACTGGCGGGGAGAAAGGGTGGAGTGAGAGTGATGCACGAAGGGGGGGTGATGGTGCTGCCATGTGGACTGTTCCTCCAGAACTCCACCGACAGCCTGTGGGGACGCACACACTGGAGAAGTCAGAGGGGAGCCCAGACTGAACCTTGCAGCTGCTTCATTCAGCTCCGAGTCAACATCATCGTAGACGTGTGAAAACGATTCGCAAGATGAGGCATCAGAAAACCAGCTCCTAGAGGAGAGGCTGCTGCAAGGGCTGGGACTGAGCGAAGAGTCCCTGTATGAGTGGTCCAGTGGCAAATACAGGTGGTCTCTGGACAAGGGCCTGTCACCGTGGTAATCCCTATCAGGACCATTAGCCGTCAGCTCTCCTTCATTGGCATCTATCTCCTGCTGGCAACTAGGGGAGATGGAGGTGATCTGGATACTGGGGCATTCAAAGGCTTTTGGTGCCTCCACAGGAGCGGAGGGCAGCAGCGGGGAGGAGCCATACTTGGAGCCATGTGCTTCATAGCTCAGGGGCTCGGACCCCGTTTTGTGTGACGGAAGGCGGGGAGATGTACTGATGACCTGATGGTGGGAGTGCACGCCATGACGAGGCATGCCAATAGACTGGTGGCTGGTTACCATGGACTGGGGCTGGCCCACATTTAGGATGTAAAAGGAAGTGTTGTCATCAGGCTCCAGATCTAAGAGAGGAAGATAGAGGAAGGGGTTATAACCATAGAGGAAACTGGAAGACACAAGTTTTATTACCTATTTTATACTGTAGAATGTTAGAACAGCTTGGTCAAGTAATATTACCAAAACAGAGACCAAAAGTCAACAAAAGGTACGAATAAAGTTGACCCATGAAAAATTAACCTAAAATAAGATTTTAGATGCCAGTCCAACATCAGTTTTTTGGGCTAATATGTCCGATATTAATATCGAATCAGGACATCCCTAGTTAACATGGCTTTATTAAACTAGCCCAGTGACCAAATTATGTGATTGTTTGATTCTTAGCAACTCAAGTTTGTCTTGTAAATGTAGAAAGAAAGATATGATTCAGTGGTTCCCATGTGTTCTCAATAAATAATATGTATAACAAGTGATTGTACAGAGATTTTATAGCTTTGGTAAGAGGTTAATCATTTTTCAAAATTCAACTGTTCAAACTGGTATCTAAAGCTAAATTAATAGAAACTGTAACAGATCTAAAAAATCTGATGGTGTTTTACATAACTAGGAATATACCAGACTAACCACTGGCATTAAAATTGTGATATAACAGAGATACCAAGGGAAATAAAATTATATCCAATGGTTTAAAACATTGTTAAAAAGAAAATGGTTTGTTTACTCGCAAGCAACAACAACAAAAGCTTTTCTTTATATCTTTTTATTTACTTTTAATTATTGCTGTTCTAGTAAAAATGTGTTTTTCCATGATCATTTTCAAATGCTGTGTTTTTTTGTTTTGTTTTTTTTGCCAGCACAACTTTGGAAACCCCTAGCCTATCTAGTCTACTGACTGACAACACAGACCTTTTATTTAAACTTCTCTTTTTGAGATTTGGAACAAATCTCAGATTTACATAAAGTTTCCTAAAACTTGGCGGCCAAAGTAATTTGTGTGTTGTTCCAGAAGGGATAAGTGATGATCACCAAAACTTGGGAATCCAATTCACACAACAATGCGTGCTGTCGGCTGTCATCGCAGCTAGGGCTAGGAGGCTATTTATACCAAAGGTCATCCAGCACAGGCAGCATATATGTGTATAAACAGACACACACACTCAAACAGACAAGAGTCCCTTGTGTTCATTGGCACTATTCAGTGAGAGTTTATTGATATGCTTTCACTAGTTATGCTCCACTGCTCCCACTGGAATGCCCTTCCACATGCTCTACATTTTTCATATGCAAAATGTTAATTTGACAGAGTATCTTATAAAGAAGAGGCTTTGCAATCACTAACAGTTAAAGAAGAAAGTTATCAGAGACTAAACAAGGTGAGTTTAACCTAACTGGAGCGATGCCAAGCTATGAAAAAATACAGTAATTTTGTTTTAAGGGATGAAATAAAACTGCAGTGTCTAGCCAGCCTCGGAGGCAGAAGAAAATGGCCAAGTTAGTGAACACAAACCATCTGGTTTTGCTAAAACCACAACACATCCTGAAAGGATACAGTTGTGAAATCTTTACACAACACTTGTATTCTACAATATATTCCTTAATCTTACCCATCTATTTTTACCTTTCACTTTAGAGAGTAAACTATGAGCTATAACACCTAGGCATAGGAAAAAGCAAGCAAATATCTGAAAATTATGGACATTTTTGCCATTCAATGTCTACATCCAGTCCAGTAGCAACAGCAGGGGCAAGTTACAGTATACATATTAATAGCTGCTCGGTTTCTGACTGGCCCTGTTTGTCGGTCCCCAGACACAGTAATGAAGCCTCTGATGGCAGCTAGGCTAACTGACAGGGAGCAAAATAGACACAGCAGACAGAAAAGGGAAACAAATTGTTTATTGTTAACAACCAGCCAAAAAAGGAAAATTAAAGATGAAGAAATCCTCCGTGGCTAGCTGTTGTCTTGATGCGCAAGCACACATTTAGAGAAGAGGGCTTTATAGTCCATTACAAGCTTGTTTTATAAGCTACATGGACATGATTTAATGGAGGAAGTAACTACAGGTCAGCTGAACCATGGAAAAGGTGAATCTTTTGATTCTAAACAAGACTCTCTTCTCTAAAACGATGTCTGTTTAGGCTTTCATCATGGAGGCATTCCCTACTCAATGAATGCGGGACTCACCAGTAAGAAGGAAGTAAAAAGAAAGTATGTTTCACGGTGATAACACCAAGTGAGGGAAAAAAAATTGGGCTATGAAAAAGGCATCTCACGCAGTGCCTGAGTTATTCCTTATGTGTGGAGTGAATGACTCCATCCTCAAAGCAACCAGCTTTTTTTGTAGTTTTGAATCTTAAATTACTGAAAAAAAATAAAAAACACAATGAGAAACCAACAACAGCTATAAACTAAACTAGTTTATCAATAGTACCATTGATCTACAGACAACTCATCAGAATAGATTATATATATATATATATATATATATATTTTATTAGCGAATCTAACTACCGTATTTTCAGCAGCTTAAATCCCACCTGCTACAACCGAGGTATCTGGAATACTGTCTTTTAGTAGAACCATAAAAGAGATGGACTACAGCCACATGAGAACGTAAAACCCATGTGACCTAAAACTAGACCGTAATTAACTGGAAAAATGGTTAAGGACCCTACACGTCCATATTTTAGGTGCACCTTTTGTGCCGAAGTTTTCCTGATAATTGTTGCTGAGAATGTCCAAACCTTCTTGACCATAGTGTAACCAACTTCTAAAGTTTACCTCTAGAAGGAAAATGCACTTAAGTTCAAGCCTCCGAAAAGTAGTTTGGTAAAAAGTCCAGTGGCCTTAACAGTCTTTAAAAAGTAGTAGGTTCTAGATCATGGATGCTCTATCAACAAATCTACAGCTGATGCATGATGCTGCAAACATTGGGAGTTGAAGCAGTCGTGAGAAAAAGGGGATCAAACTCAAAGAAAGTAAAAATGATTTATTAAATTAGGCAGCCAGTCCAATTCTTATTAATAAGTAAGACCAGCCTGGGCGTGCAGGTGGCGCAGTGGTTAGTGCGCACGACCCATGTACGGAGGCCTTAGTCCTCGACGCGGGCGACCC
>JAUZNJ010027835.1:0-16517 GCA_034780135.1 Jordanella pulchra | reverse complement strand
ATCTATCTATCTATCTATCTATCTATCTATCTATCTATCTATCTATCTATCTATCTATCTATCTATCTATCTATCCGGATGGACGGACAGACAGACAGATACTGCTAATAGTAATCATAACACAAGTCCTATTAATAATAGAGTGATATTAATAATAGAGTGATCTAGCCAGGTCAAGACTAACTAAAAAAGGTCCAATTCTAATTGAGCACTTCCTCAATGCATATTTAAGTCATACACATAAAAAGAGACATGTAAGCTGACAGCAACAACCAATGAAAGTCATAAAATCCTCTTGGGATTCTGAAAGTTTGACAGAACATTTTTGCACAAAAGTAATACATCCCCTTTAGCATTTCTAATCTTACTCAGAACTCAGGGATCATTTAAAAAGCAATTGAATATACGTGGATCCCTTTTCTCACCCTCGCTAACATATTGAAATAAAAAAAGCTACTTAAAAATGAGGGGATATTTGTTGCTGGTTGCTGACATTCTTCTTCTAATGCTGCACAAATCTCTGATTGGATAAACTAAACAGTAGCAGTGGTTTTCTGTCTCATTATCTTATACTGGGTTAGAAGTGAGGGTCTATTTGAAATTTTACACTGACGTAATACCTCAGTTTGTATTATAAAACAGGACACCTGCTTTCATCCATAGCTAAATGTTAACCATAATAAAGATGATGTGAGGACCAGGCTTTTACAAATCATGTTACACAAATTTGAGCCTCAAGAACACGACGAAAGCACCCCTTTTAAGCATAGTGACTAAAAACAATGAGATAATGGTAATGTCTGTAATTTTTCTGGTGGCATGCTGTAGATTTTATGGTCTGCACTCCTGGCAGGGAGCTTTACTGCCTCGCTGTCTCTGGTGCTCTTTTTTATAATTATTAATATTTTGCAAGCCTAACATAATGGTGATTTATTCTCACTGATGCAGAATCATGACTTTTTGCAAGCCAACCCCAATGTACTGTAGCATGCCTCTGTCTATCGTCATGGGACTTAATGCTTTAAAGACTAACAAAACAAAAAAGGACAAAAAAAAACAAAAAAAGAAAAAAAAAACAGAAAGAACATGTTATGTTATTTTTGTAACTTCTTCAGTTTTTAGATTTTGTACATAGTGTAAATTACAAGTTAGAAATGTTTGGAATTGGAAAGGATAGGCCATGCTACAGGTTTACAGACTGCAGCTGGAAATACTGCAACACGGCTCCTGCTCTCTAGTTAACACCTTCACTATGTTTATTGTATAGTTCCTGTATATACATGAATGAGAGCTTTAAGTGTTAATATTTATTGAATTTCTAAGTGGTAAAGTGACAAAAGTAAAACTCACTTTGAAAAAAAAGGCAATGATTTTTTTATTTCACTGTGTTCTCTTTTTTCTCTTTTGCACCTATGCAGCTTTGTAAAAGTTCAAACCCAACCTTTTCAGACACAAAAAAACATACTGGAAATTAATACTATCAAGTCAATGTGCTTTATTAGGATTTTATTTTATAGAGCAATACAAACGAGTGTATTACTGTGAAATGAAAAGAAAATTATGATTCTACAAATATGAAAATGAAGGGTTTTTTGTGTCAGCTCCATGTATTTAGATACCAGAAGCATAATCCAATTTGATTTAATTTAATCCAAGATCATACAATCAAATTGGTTCAAAGTTTTTTGTCCAAGTCAAATCTGCTGAGCATCGACTCATTGACTTTTCAGCAATCCCTCAAACCAAAGACATACGTAGCAACAGTGGAGAGAAAAAACTCCCTTTTAACAGTAAGAAACCTCCAGCAGAACCAGGCTCAGTGTGAGCGGCCATCTGCCGAGGCCAACTGGGGTTAAAGGAGACAGAAGCAGACATAGAAAATGAAGCAGAAATACAAAAGGTAACTGTTAACTAGTTTCACAGGGGGCCCTGTCCAGGAAAGACACAGCCACCGACAAACTCTGAGCCAGTTCCCTTGTTAAAAGTATGAAAGAGAGCACATACAGTTGGTCATAGTAAGAGAAACAGGACTACACTGAAAACAGGCCAAGCTGCAACATCTAGAAACAAAAGTGTTGATTACAGCAGACCAGCTCACATTTCTCTCCAGGATGGTGTCACAGGAACAGGAACAGACCACATGAATCTACTATAATGAGAAAAAACGGAGAGAGCATAAAGTTAGAGGTTGAACTAAATAGTACTTCGAAGTGGGAGAATAGAGGTAAAATGAAGCAGAATAATGAAAAGTGTCCTCTGTCCTATGTGTCCTATGTCCTCCAGCAGTCTAAGCCTATAGCTAGTGGTGGAAAATAACAAAATACTTTTACTTGATTACTGCACTTAAGTACTTTTTATGAGTATCTTTACTTCAGTGATTTTTGGGGGGCTGCTTATAACTTTCACTCCACCCCATTGCAAAGTCAAATATTGTACTTTCTACTCCACTAGATTTCTAGTTATCTACTAGTTACTTGTTCCTTTTCTCTCAGCTTTGTTTTGCACTATGCTGTTGTTTTTCTTTCTTGAAATGCAATTGGCCACACTATACTTCTCTCAAAGTTCAAAGTTATCCTTTTGAACAGATATCCTGGATATTTTAGTTATCTCTTTTATTCACACCTGGGTCAAATAGTAGCTCATTAACAACATTTGCAGAATTTTAATATGCTGAGGAGGTAAATACTTCCAGGGAGAAGAACTAAAACATGCAAGATTGCAGCCCTTGAGGACACCACTGTTTTAGTTATTTAATTAGTTTTTTCCACAAATGTGAAAAACTTAGGGCAGATATTATTTGTAGTATACAAATGTAATTAAGGCATGAGTTGTTGCCATGTGGCCAAGTTGCTCCAAAAGATGAGTTGTCAAAGCCGAGCAGTAGTTTAGATTCAACCTTAAACCTCTATTATATATTGAGTGTGAGGAGTATCTCGTGTTTTCCTTTTGGTGTGTTTTTAAACTAAAAATAATAATAAAAATAACTCCTTATTTTTTGTGGCATTTTTATGCCGGAGTTCTTTACAGGTGGTGTAGAATTTGTAGCAGAGAGGTTCTACATTTTATTACATCAGATGGTTTCTGTAAGTAACAGGGTTCTGTAAAATTGCTCTGAACATTACACAGCATTGGACTGATATAAGAAATTTTATGTGTACTTATGAATACTTAAGTATTTTCAAAAGTGAGTACTTCAATATTTTAACTTGCGGAGATTTTTGACAGAGTAACTTTTACTTGTAGTTGAGTCAAATTTGAAAATGAGTATCAGTACTACCACTAACAGTACTACCACTGCCTATAGCATCGCTACAGCGACACCAAAGGATAACCTGAGCTACTTTAACTAAAAGTTTATCGAAAAGGGAATTTTAAGTTTTTTTTTTTTTTTTTGTTTTGTTTTGTTTTTTTTTTTAAAAGAAAAGGGAAGTTTAAAGACTAACTTTAAAAGTAGCCAGGGTGTCTGACTCAAGGACTAAAGCTGGTAGTTGGTTCCACAGGAAAGGAGCCTGATAACTAAAAGATCTGCCTCCCATTCTAATCCACTACCAACAATGTCCCTCCGAAACCTCCTGATTGGTAAAAATGAATCCACTTAAGTTACTCCTATATAAATACTGTTTGTTAGAGAACATACTGCATCATTGTGACCAAACAGGTCAGGGATAAAGCTGAGAGGTTTAAAAAAGGTTAGGTTATAAACCGATGTTGTATGTGTCACAAAGCTGAGTTTATATGAGAAATAGGAGTACAACTACAAATCTTCTAAGACATGTACATTTAGTTAAAATGAAAGGCGGGGCTTGGACAGCATTAGTCAATGAAAGAGTAAAAAAGCTGAAGAAGCTGCAGAGACCCACAGCTCAGGTATAAGAATCTGTTCACAGGACAAATAAAAGTGAAATGCTTTCATAAATCTGACGTTCATAGAAAAAGTAACACGAAGAAAACGATGTTAAAATAAATCCACAGAGTATTTTATTTGAGCTTGATGACAAGCTTAGTTGAAGACACACATTTTGCAAGTAAGAGCTAAGCTTATGTCTTGCACTACTTCAAAGCTTACATAGAAGAAAAAAAAAAACAGCTAAATCTTTGTTTACACAATGCAATAATTGGCTGTCCTGACTGAATCTTTTGTCATGAAAGAAATCTCTGGTCTTAAACTGAAATAGTGGTCTGTGGCCGTTCAGTTTGGCACCTACACCTGCAATTGATTTAGCACTTCCTAGACCAAAGAAAATCACTCATAAATATCAAGCAGTGTGAAAATCTTCTTGGAAATTTCTAGAGTGTGACTGCTGCTGCAATCAACATCTAATTCTTTCCTCATCCATGGGCCATGAGTACTTCTATTATGGCCTCCTGTCTTTTATTCTCCTTTTCTATTTTTTTTCAGCATCTGACTCTAATAATAACTTGTAGCTTGCAGTCCATTTATTGATGGACTGATTTGTTTGTCAGCTCTACTGCACACGATTCTCCAGCAGTAGCAAATCTTTGAGTCTTACCGTCTTCCATCGTACAGCGTGACAACAGTTATCAACACATTGTTTAGTGTCTACATGTGTAAACTGTTAGAGCCATTCCCCAAAAGCATTGAAGCTCCAATTTCAGCAAAACATGGTTCTACACAACCTGAAAACACTTCAGCTTTCACACTTATACCTTATGTGTTTTCCTGCCATAAAAAATATGACATAAACTGAAGTGAGTGGTTGTAATGTAGGAAAATGTTAAAAAGTGTGAGTAAAAGTGTAAGAGATATAGCAGCTTCTTTGAAAATGAAAACACCAAAGCTTCCAGTGTCAGTTTCATTCTGAATCAATTAATGCAGATCTAACTAAATGAGACAACTGCTGTAATGTTTTCCTTGTGTTTCAGTTAGTTTTTACGTTATAAGTAAAAAAACAAGACTGCCAACAAATGTGCTTTTAATCACTTTATTAGTTCTATCAGTCATTTGTAGTGTGTCGTGTATCAAGAGACAAGTTGGGACTCTTAAACAGGAAATATCTTTGAGGTTTAATTGGCATAATCGAACATTTATTCCTATTATAATCCTAATCCCATCTTCCAGGCTGGATCTCCCCTCTGTTAGCTCTTCTTCAAGCTGGTCATTTCCTCTGGGCAGCATTTATGTTGCCAAACAGTGGTTTTGTCACCGTGTCCCCGTCTTTTTTCAACAAGGACAAGGTGCCGCTGCAGTTTTACAGTCATGAAGACTCTGTGATCTTAGGTTGAGATGTTTTCGGAGGTGTTTAGTGAAATCCAGCTGTGCTCGAGGTAAACCCTGATTGACGATGGACTTTGGTAGCCAGCCCTGGGGGAAAAAAAATGCAGAGAACCGTGTTTAGTCAAATGCATCATTTTTTTCATAACCAGCTGAGCTACACAGTTAAAGGTAGCTTTTCTTTAGCTGGTAACCAACAATGTGCTAATGAGATGCTCCAATACAGAAGGAATACAAATAAAATAAAACAATGATGTTGCTTTACACAGTGCCTTGCACACAGACTTAAATGTATTTTGTTAGGATCATAAAGGATAGTGAGATGTGAATGTCCCCATACTTTATAAAATAAACTCCATCAGCTCAGTGTCAAACAGCTTTGCAGATAAGACTGAACATAATTCTTTGTTGCAACAAAGATAAAGTTCAGGTATTTTTAGTTTTGAATTCTTGCCTGCTGGGCTACTCAAACAAAAGAATATCCTTTCATCTAAACCATCTATAATACCTGTGGCTGTAAAGCAGAGGTCAGAATCCTGTGTGAAGTTCAGCCTCTTTCTTTCTTTCATGATTATCATAAATTTATCTCCATCTGTTTTTACATTAACTTGGGACATTTTTCTACTGACACTACTCTTAGTGAACAAAAAACATCCCTACAGCATGATGTGAGGGATGGCTGGAGAATTAATGATTCGATGCAATCAGCTGGTTTTCCTTAGATACAAAACTTTTAACTAATCTGACTGTGCGAATTCATTGAATTTTCTTTGTAAAGTGTCTTGAGATGACATATGTTGTGAATTGACGCAATATAAATAAACTAAATTGAATTGAATTTATACTGCCATGATATTTCACCGTAAGGATGCTATGCTGAAAAGCTGTCTTTTCTTTTCTATAGCAGAGGGCTAACATTATGCAAGTCACCCCCAAATCATAGTAGCAGCTCACTGAATATATAGTCTTTGCACAGATCATTCCTATTCTTTATACCCTAATCCAAACACACACATACACCGAAGTTTGTATTTCTATCCATATTAAGACTTTACATTGACTTACTTTTATTATAGTTGCTGTATTTATGCATAACCCTGACATTCACTTAACCCAAACCTTTTTAGTAAATATACCTGAAGAGGGTTATAAATAGGCAACATAAAGAAGCACGCTAAAAACTGCATAAGTAAAGTCTCCATTAGCTCACCTTTACATCCATGTTAAGGAGCCATGTAAAGCTACTTTTTGTTATGTCCTCATCCAGTGCTTTAATAATGATGCAGGTTGGCCCATCTTCAGCTCTGCATTAGATAAGAAAAGAAATTAGCAAATCAATTTAAAAGGACATAAATGTGCATTTTTTAGCCCTCTATGCACCACATTCTTTTAACCTTTCTGTTTATTCAGAAAAAAATGACAATGTCACTTTAGGATTTATTTTTCAAAGACATTTTGCAGCATTTACATTGTAGTTTATATCCACACAAATTTGCTTCTTGTGACACTCTCTTAATCTCAGCCACACTTTATCATTGCTTTAAATTAAAGTATAAGTTTACACCTACATAATTATTAGAAAACAGAAAAAAATGACAGAATATCTGATATAGATCCATTATTTATATGCTGACCTTACTGTTAAAAGCAGCACTTCTCCCTACACAAATAATTAACTTTAGCATTGCTTATTGCATTTAATTTTTTACGCTTTCTCCTGTTTTGAATTACTATATTACTATTAATATCTTTTAAATTTGACATTTTTGTTTCACATACTAAACCGTTTATTCAAAATCTCTAATAAAACACCCTTTTCAAACATTTGCATGTCAAAATATAAAATTTTATATAGAACGAGATATTTTACCTGATCAACTCAAAGACACTTTAAAATGAACATTAGATGGAATATGGTTTAAACCCCCTAAACTATGCCATGGTTTTGAATTTATTTAAATATGCTCTGATCTGGGCGTGCAGGTGGTGCAGTGGTTAGAGCGCACGACCCATGTATGGAGGCCTTAGTCCTCGACGCGGGCGACCCAGGTTCGAATCTGGCTTGTGGTCCTTTCCTGCATGTCTCTCCCCCCTCTCATACCCCCTTTCCTGTCAGCCTACTTTCAGAAAAACGAGCCACTAGTGCAGTAAAAAGCTGAAAAAAAAAAAAAAAAAATTTATATAAAAACCTCAGGTTTTTTTTTTTTTTATAACAATCCTTACAGCAGGCTGTTGTAATTTTCAGAGTATTTCCGGCTCATTTTTGACTTCATACAGGGTATCATTAAAATCTCATCCGGTTGCAGCCACAGCCCTGATGGTTTATGGTTACAGAAAAGCGCTGTTGCATTGTGGGTGATTCTGAATCACACGACAGGTCTGAGATCAGGGATGCAAGTTTCTTTCAGTGTTTATTTTTTTTATTATTATCAGTACTGTTTGAGCAAAAAGATGGTAGAAAATGTGTTTTCATTATGTTTGTGTAATAAATCCATTTATTAACAATTTAGTGGCTTATTAGCAGAAAGCGGCTATTGGGGTGGAAATGATCGAACCCCTTTTGGTTTTAAACTTTGAAATATTTTCAGGAAGCTGGCAATAGTAGTTGCACAGTATAGATATTATGTTGATTTTGACTTATACATTGTGATTATGTAGTTTACGTCAAAATACATGAGGGGCGTTTCAGAGCATAAGCACGGCAAAGCGGCATGCATCTGTAACAGCATTACAATTGAATTAAAAATTGACACTACATTTGTAATACGGCCATTCAACCCCCGTTATGAGTTAACGTACGCTACGCTTTAGGAAATTTAGCTGGAGGTTCTAATTTTAGATGCATAAAAGCTCCTGTTTGGCAAAGAAAAAACAGGAAAAATCAACATTTGGTGTCAAATTTGTTCTCACAAACAACTCTTCAACCAGCAGAAGGAAAACCAAGGTGTGCCTTCTACTTGGTGACGTTTCTTCAAAGTAATATTTACCAGTTTTTTTATAGTTGTGACAAATAATAACTATGTAATAACTTACCCATATATCCCTAATTAACAAAACAAGGTTTTATTTTGGTATCCTCTTCCTTCCTGTGTCTGTGTCCGACCTCCATCCACACTTTTTGGTCTGAGCCTGAATCAGGCAGCAATTCTATAAATGAGCATTTAAAAACTTTTTTATTGTTTCCTTCCTAGTGCTGTTAATTAGAACTGTAATAAAATGTTTAATTATATAGTAGACATCATTTTTGGTCATTTTCCCGAAGTCTGTCCTTAGCTTGTGTCTCTCAGACATTGTAGACATTAAACCAGCCAACATGGAGGAGCTGACGGAAGTCATCACCTCAGCAGAGTTTCATCCCCAGCAGTGTCACACCTTCGCCTACAGCAGCAGCAAGGGCTCCATACGCCTGTGTGACATGAGACAGGCCGCCCTCTGTGACAAGCATTGCAAATGTGAGTATCAGAAGAGAGCACCATGGGGGAAAAAACGAAATAAATCGTTAGGTGTTTGCAGGGTAGAACAGGGCGTGGCTAATGTATTTAGGATCCATATCGTTATGGATTTTCTTTGACATGATGCAAAGCGGGTCGGGGGGGGGGGGAATCCATTATAATTTTTATTTTGTGGTTTTCAGATATTTTTTGCAGATAAGAAATTTTTACTCTGGTAAAAGTTGGCAAATGTGTTTTTCAGGTAATGTTTTACAACCAGGAACAAATAATTTCATTAGAAATTAATGTCATAACAAAAAGCTAAATTAATCAACTAAAATCCTTTTCTTCTACCGTCTAATGATATTCTCTGTTTTCCCTGAACTGATCTGATGATCAGTTTGCCAGCACTGATAACCCATCAATTCATCTTCCACCGCATCTTGAACAATGAGCGTCCTTCTCTAAGCCTCACCATCACATGCAAACACTTTGCTCAGATGAATAATGAATACATTGACATTTTCACTGGGAAATCAATGTCATAAGAGCAATTGCATTAGTCCCCTCTGGACACACCTTGTTGCTCGATAATATCAGTCATTTCCTCAGACATATTGATGAATCCACTGGGCTGTGGCGAACGCAGCCTGTTGAATATCATATAAGCATTCCAGTCTCTGCTAAGAACAAAGTCTGAGGTTTTTGAGGGATCTGTTGGGTTAATGTGAGAATAAACAATGAGTTTAAGGCCTATACTATAGACTTCAGGACAAATGTTAATGCTCACTATCTTACTGCACAAACTTGCAGAGATGTAGCAGCAAAAGCTAATCTAAGGTTCTTTAAAGGAAACAAAATGCAGAGATGAAAACCTGTAAGTTTTTGTTTGACAAGAGAGATTAATATTAGAGAACATAAAAGCATTAAATAAAACATTTCAGCTGAAATTTGACATTAACTCGAAAGATAGTAAAGAAAAGTTGTCTGATTATTCATCTTTTTTAAAAGGTAATTACCAGCATTTCAAGTCTTTATGAGTTGTTACAGCATCCTGCTGGCGTATTATTTGTTATTTAAGACGTTGTTTTTTTTCTCAGTTTTTGAGCCTTTCTGTGTATATTTACCATGGCAACATCATGTGATTGGGATTACGGCACTGCACGTGCGTCCAATTGATCAACAAACCAAAGCATTGGAGGCGAGCGAGGGTGGAATCTCATCGAGTTGCAAAAAAAAGAAAAATACAAACATTGATCAGGCAAGCAGCTTGTTTTGCCACCAACACTATGTTTTGAAATCGGTGTGCGAGTGCAGTGAGTATATAAGTGTGTTGCTTAAGATTCACTTCAGTTTATTTATATAGCGCCAATTCACAACACATGTCCTCTCAAGGCACTTTACAGGGACTATTCAACTAGATCATACTGTAACATTGGTTCCAAGTTTTCTATCCAAGAAAAACTGCATCGACTCACTGACTCGACAGAAACCTCTCACATCAAGCACACCTGCAGCAACAGTGGAGAGGAAAAAACTCCCTTTTAACAGGAAGAAACCTCCAACTGAACCAGGTTTATTATGAGCGGCCATCTTCTGAGGCCAACTGGGGTTCAAGCTTCAACATCTATAAACAAAGGTATTGATGGCAGCAGCCCAGCTCATTTTTTTACCTCCGGGATGGACTCACAGCCAAACAGGAACAGACCAGATGAAACTACTATGGTGTGAAAGAGCAGAGAGCATAAAGTTAGAGGTTGAACTAACAAATACTGTAGAATGGGAGAATAGAGATAGAATGAAGCGGGAGGATGAAAAGTGGTCTCTATGTCCTCCAGCAGCCAAGGCCTAAAGCAGCATAAATACTGGGATATCTCAGCACAACCTGAACCACTATAACTATAAGTTTTATCAGGAAGAAAAAGAAAAATTCACCTTAGATAGTTGATAGCGAGCTTTATGAAGAACACAGCAGAGCATCTGGGTAACGTCACAGCAACTTTAAAGCCAACAGCAAAACTGATTCTAAAGACAGGCAGGATAGCAGTAAATGTGCAGTAAATTGTCAAAATAATAACTGAGACACGTAGACAGCTCTACTATACAGTTTGCTAGCAAAGAAAATTGAAAGGAGGGCCATTTGAAGGAAGTTGTCCTTTAAAAAAATCTGATTTTGGTTTTACATACAGAATTGGTCTGTTTTGTTTTTTATTTCTGACGCTGTCAATTATTATAAAATCTGGATGCTTACATTTTATTTTATTGAACATTCAACAGTTCAGTTGGAACAATAAGAACTTGTTCTAATTATATATAATATTTGATTTTATTATTGAACATCTTTTTAAAACAAGTCCATTTTTTTATCTTCAACATCCAAATAAAGTCTAGTTGGTTTTTATTCATTTTATTAACTCTCAAAAAGAACACTTTGGGTTTTGTGGTTGTAAAGTGATAAAATGTAAAACATTAAAGTGATCTAACTGTAGAAATTTAGACAAAGAAAAGGAGCAGATGAGGTTTGAGGCCCAGAATGATTGGTCCGTACCTTTAACTCCATCAGGCCACTGGTATCCACCAGAGTTACAGCCTGGATGGATGGATGTGTGAGGGATGGATGGAGGATTTAAGAGAGGATTGTCAATGCCCCAAGGATAAAGCAAGAGGGACCTAACAAACCCTTTGCCCTCC
Source organism: Jordanella pulchra (assembly GCA_034780135.1). Lineage (NCBI taxonomy): Eukaryota > Metazoa > Chordata > Actinopteri > Cyprinodontiformes > Cyprinodontidae > Jordanella > Jordanella pulchra. The sequence continues at coordinate 5,162 of JAUZNJ010027835.1, read as the reverse complement.
CCCTGTTGATTCCCCAGAGACCCTATTATACACCTCAGGAGTGGGGGGGGGGCAGAGATGCGCACACACATGCATATAAACATGCACGCTTCCACTTATCCCCAAACACTCCTCCTCTGGCACACACAAACAAAAATCGAATGGGGCTCACATGCGGCCCGTACTTTTGACATTGATTTGTTTTTCTTACCCCGTCCTCATCCCCCTTCATTTTTTCATCTCTCCTGTAGCCCTAGTTAGACTCCCTACTGACACATCACGGGGTGATCCCCCCGGCCTCAGCTGAGGAGCAGGATTGACAGTGGAGGGGGCATTTTTCAGAGAAATAGAGATTAGATTGGGGGAGGAAGGAAGGGTGGGGAGAAAGATTGACTTGACAGCTGACGATGGAATGCCTCGCTCTCATCCCCGCTGTCCTGGACCTGCACATAGATCAGCAGCTGCCAGAATCAATATGAATCATAACCAATATTTGCCCACGGTTGCTCACCTACCATTATTTCCCCAAGTGATTCAGTGAAGAAACGCAGCTGCATCCCTTTACACTCATTGAAACAGCTTAGTGAGACGCTTTCTGCTTCCTCTCTGTCCCACGTAGACTTCGAAGAGCCAGAGGATCCATCAACACGCTCCTTTTTCTCCGAAATTATCTCATCCATCTCCGATGTTAAGTTCAGCCACAACGGGCGCTACCTGATGACAAGGGACTACCTCACTGTCAAGGTGTGGGACCTCCAAATGGAGAATAAACCACTGGAAACCTACCAGGTGAAGTATTTCTCCTCTCGAACCTCCTCCCAGTTGGGAGTTCCATCTTAAACTGATTGATTTCAAGCTAATCAGTCAGGATAATACTGTTTCCCCGTCCCTCTGCTGGTCTGTTGTCATCTACAACAATCACCCTTAGAGGGCTTATTGAATCAAGTACCTATTAGAGGATAGTGTTGGTAGAGAGACAACCTGAAGGAAAGAACCTCCCACCGTGTGGTCATCAGGGTCAGATCCACCCTGTCCGATCCTTTGGCAGGTCATGATTGATAGGTTCATCAGGGGATTCCTGCTCCTCCTACACCTGCTGCCTAACATCTTAGCGTAGCTCACCAGATCCAGAGGATTGCCAAATGTGCAGCTTAAGCAGTGGAGCTGAGGGATTTCTGATGTAAGACGTTTTTCTGATGCGAATCAAACTTGTTGTTCAGGTGCACGACTACCTGAGGGGCAAACTCTGCTCTCTGTATGAGAACGACTGCATCTTTGACAAGTTCGAGTGCGTCTGGAACGGATCGGACAGGTGAGACGTTTCAGTCGATCATCAGAAAGGATCCGCGTGGAAATCAACGCGGAAATCATGTGACCCTCATTTTGATTTTTTTTTTTCCTTCTCGTTAAGCGTCATAATGACCGGTTCCTACAACAATTTCTTCCGAATGTTTGACCGGAACACCAAACGAGACGTCACGCTGGAGGCGTCCAGAGAGAACAGCAAACCTAGAGCTATTCTGAAGCCTCGAAAGGTACGTCACACAATTTTTAGGCTCTAGTGGCCTTTAGTTTTGTGTTATTTCGAAAATAGTCAGACAGGAAAAGGGTGCAGAGACAAGGGAAGGCATGCGGCAAAGGTGGGCTGGCCGGGATTTGAACCAGCGACAGCCGTGTCAAGGACTAAAGCCTCCGTACATGGCTGCATCTTCAATCACTACCCCAACGCGGCCCACGTCTTTCTTTTTGTGTGTTTGCTAGTTAAGCCCACTCTTTTCTGTTTCGATCTTTTCTCCACATCTCCTTTTTATACACAAACTAGGCTGACTAGAGGCTACTGAAGGAAACTGCGCCATCTGCTGGTAGTTTTCCGCATGTGACAAATAGGACTTTTTTTAAGGTGCATTATTTAAATGCCAGTCTAACGAACCAAATACTTTAGTTGTGTGCTAGACAGCTGAAAATGATTTTAAATATTGAATTAAAAATGTCAGATTTTAGAAAGCCTTAAAGTTAAGCAGGCCAATGTTGCCAGGATTAAATAAATGGGTCTATCAAAAATAGATGAGCTATGGAGAGCTGCAGCTTCTTCGTTGATTATTTATTCTCCAATAAATGTGATTTCTTTTGAGTTGTTCTGAAAAAATACTGTTAAAAAAACATCACTGCTGTTGCTTCAATGGAAAATAGTGAATTTATCTGACATAGAAATAATAAATACAGATAGAACATTGAAAAAAATGACAATTGCTGATATAAAAGGATGTCGAAACACCTGCGTGTCCCTCTGCCCTTTCAGGTGTGCGTTGGTGGGAAACGACGGAAGGATGAGATCAGCGTAGACAGCCTGGACTTCAGCAAGAAGATCCTCCACACCACGTGGCATCCGCACGAGAACATCATCGCTGTAGCAGCCACCAACAACCTCTACATCTTCCAGGACAAAGTGAACTAAAAAGGCAGCCTGCCCCCACTTCCTCTGGACCCACACATACGTGAGGGGCTCCTGTCTGAAACCCTCCCCTCCCCCCATCCTCTGACTCTATTTTAAGAGAGTCGAGTCCAGAGACTGATATGAAGAACTGAACACTGAGACAGATCCAATGCATTTCTAGAAAATGACTTCCGATTTCATTCATGCGGACAACCGAGGGATCGAATCCTGTGGGTTTATGCAACATGAAGGATCGTTGCATGAATGATGTTATGTAGCAGCCCTCTGGAGCCTGAAGAAACAGGAAGTTAGGGCGGCAGCGAAATCAAACAGCACAGAGACGGGAAGCCAGCTCGTCTTCATGTAGCGCCAGCGATCCCCCCCCATACTTATCCGAGATGAACCCTCTGAGCCTCTGATTGAGGTCGAAGCGCAGCACGAAGAGCAGACTGTTAAAGCCTGACCCCCAGAAGCTGCACGCAGCACGGTCGGTCTCACCTGTTCTGGCGTCTCTTTGTTGAGACCTCTGTTACTCTGTGACGTGAATGAAGCCCCTCCGGGCGCCGTGAGTCCAATTTCATTTAAAGACATGCGTTTTGTCAAGTCCTTTTCTTGGTCGGTGAGTCTGTTTAGAAGCTGTGGTGCCTTCTTTTGGTATGTGGGGGTTTGATGTAGTGGGAGGGAGGGAAGGGACTGTGTGAATGTGTTAAATTAAATGTTATCTTAGGGAATTTGTTTGTTTTTTTTCCATCTTTCTTTACCAATGAAAGTATGAATTAAATAAAGCTTCATGTAGACAAAGTGTTGAAAGTAAAGACGAAGGAGGAGGCATTGGTGTCGTTTCTTTGTTTCAGAGTAAAGATAAAGCAACACCTTTTTCTTTGGAGAAGTGTTTTTTTCTCCTTTTAATAACAGTCAAAAGTCTGCAAAATGTTCCCCTGTTTTTATAGTGCTGAAAATGATTTGTAGGTGATACGATCTCCAAACATTCAGTTATATAATTTAATAGAACCTTAAACTAGAATATCGTGGCATCACTGTGCTACTCTAGCTTCTTTTGCATGCGTTGGATTCAACAGTCCAACATTTACAGATCATTTCAAGCACAACAAACGCTTTTTCTTCTTCTTCTTCTTCTTCTTCTTCTTCTTCTTCTTCTTCTTCTTCTTCTCCTTAAAAGATGTCGACCTTAAATCGGTTTCGTATGAGATTGTTCCGATGCTTGTTGCATGTTCGTTCTCTGGATGAAGATGGGCAAAGACGGGCAGCGGCAGGTCATCTCACAGAAATCGGCTCGGACTCTGTAAAATCAGGGAATATCTGTGTGTGAGTCTGTTAACAGTGGTATCTTACAAACAGTCCTGCTTTGTGACACTTCTAACTGAAACCAATTTTTATAGCTCAGAATGTATCACAATGCAAGGAATTACCATGCAGTCTTTATGCTTACTGGACTTACTTTGAATAAAAAAAAAACAATAAAGATTTGCAGCTCAATGCCTGCTAGTGTGGACTCTGTTCTGTTAATATCTGCTGAGTTAAACATGGATCATAGTTAGATCTGGATGGTATGTCCAGGCTCAGTTCAGCTTATGATGTAAGGTCGCCCTCTTGTGGAGAAGAAGTTACTATGAGCGCATTCATATGAGCATCACATATGAAATCAAATAGAATAGTGATCGGAAACATTTATGCATTTTGAACTTTTCAATATTTGGTCTGAAACAAAAAACCTTGTGAGGATTTTTTGTGACAAACAAAAAACTAAGTTGTAAAGGGGAATGAAATGATGCATGATTTCCAAACAAAATCTGTGGATGTATTTAACCTCCTGAATAAGTGCTTCAAATATGGTTTGTACAGGATGGTAAAAGGCAGCAAACTGAATGAACTCAAAGCCATTGAAAAGTATTAGAAGGTACACAGAATGTGAATTTCTTGTTAATGCTGGCTTTTTGTTTCTAGTTCATTTAACTATAAAATAATAAATAATAAAATATATTAAAACCTAGAGAATCATTTTGTGCCTCCCAAGGGAAAATGTAATATTTCACAACTTTGATTCATAATAAAACTGGATAAGTTAGCTGAGCTGAGCTGAAATGATATGAGGCAACTGATTACCTTTAACCATTCATTTATTTACTATTAAGTTGAATAAAAAAAAAAATCAATACATTCGATATTTTTGTTAAAGTTACAGGGGCATTAAAGTTTTAATGTTCCAATTAATTCCGTTAACTGAACTTAAAACCAGTTGGATTCCTACATTCAAATGTATTGTTTATGTATATATCAATTGGACTTATTAGTGCAATATCTCTTGGACCGAAGCAACTAAAGGTCAAGATATGAGACAGCAAGGAGGCATACAGGAGGAGAAAACGAGCTCCAGCAGAACAATACCAGAGATGTGTGGTCAGGGAGGAAGGAGATCACAAGATTGAAGCAGAAGGATGATCAGATACGTAGATGAAAGTCTGGACAGAACCACTAAATTGAATTCATTCTTCAACAGGTTCGGTTCAGTAACAAGATCAGCATCTTTTTCTCCAGCCCACAGACACATGGACATCCTGCCCTCTTCTCCCAGTGACCCTTATGTTTCTATGAGTTTGTTGTCAGCCCAATCAGAAGATGGTTCGGTTCCCTCCATCTTTCACATGTCTCTGGAAATCAAATGAAGAGGCAACTGGAGCGACTGAATCATAATAATTCACCAGGTCCTGATGCTGTCAGCCCCAGAGTC
>JAUZNJ010027834.1:0-16517 GCA_034780135.1 Jordanella pulchra | reverse complement strand
GGCAGGCAAACCCCAAATTCCCACAGTTCAGGCCCATGTTCAGTTTCAGCTCTTCACAAGAGCAACAGAGTCACAGAAGTTCGAAGACCCAGCTCACATGAGCTGGCAGGCAGATAACAGATCCCAACATGTTTATTGCAGGTTTTAGTTATCTGAATAAGAGTTGATGTTATGCAGTGAAGCTCATACACCCCCACTAAAAATCGTATTAATGCACTTTAGAAAGTTGAAAAAAAGGCATATATATTTTTTCCTGGTAAAATCATTATATTGTAGCATTCCTCTTCAGCATGCTTCATCGGTTTTTTAAAGCGTTGATGTCATGGCCCTTCCAGAAGCTTCATTTTAATGCAGTTTTAATACATTTATTTGGTCACTGATCTGTTGGAATATTGCATTGTTGCTTAGGGATCAGGGAGGGATTTTGCTTATAGAGGTTATTTTGAGTTACAGAATATGTTATGTATCAAACTTTATTCACAGTTTTGTCTGACAGCTTTTTGAATTTATAACATTTATTCTCAACTCAGTTTATTTTTTTAATACAATATTGTGTCTTTGTTATTTCTTATCACAAATATTTCTGATATGTCCTTTATATTAATCACCATCATGAGACTTGCGTATTCTTGTCAGAAAGAAATAGAAAAACCTCTTTTCACCTTGACTCTACATATAAAACAGAAAATTATTCTTATTTTTAATTGTTTGCTTGTTATTAAAAGCTGAAGAACCAATGAGCGCAAATAATTATGTGTCAATAATAACTCAAAAAGCATTTCAGTTAATCAATGATAAGGACATTTCTGTAACATCTGCTCTGTTTGTCCCTCAAAAACCAGTACATCCATTTATCTTTTCAGTGGTTTTTATAGGACTGGTTTAATGCTTCTTTATTAGGTTTCCCTGTTTTATTGAACCATACCTCCGCTAATGATCTCCGCTAATGTTGAGGTTTATGTTGTATTTGTAGCTCCTTTCTTACCTAACTAGTCCACATCATCAACAAAGAGTGAATGGTATAAATAAATAAATAAATAAATAAATAAATAAATAAATAAATAAATAAATAAATAAATAAACAGAAGGGGTATTTTCAGCAGCATAATCGGTAAGTATTTATGGCAATGTGGTATATGCTCAGGTCATACCTAAAACACATTTCAAAAGCAGCATGCATTGCAGTAGTAATTTCTGAGCAATAAAGGGGTATAGCTTTAGCTATCTGTGCATAGGACTTGGGTTTGGTTTGTTAATTGGAGGATAAAGATGATGATTATAATCTAAATGTCACTACTATTTTCCTGCATGGTTTGTCTGTACCAGGACCGGTACATGATCCTTGGAGAAAACGGCTTCTTTGTCAACCCATCAGATTCGGTTGCCATCATAGCTGCAAACCTCTCCACCATCCCTTACTTTAGACAACATGGTGCCAGAGGCTTTGCCAGGAGTATGGCCACCAGTGCAGCTCTTGACAGGTACAGCAGTCACACAAAAACACGTCTATTAAGGTGTCATGTATGAAAATGTAAGGTCATTATAGATTAACTCCTCAGAAACTAGAGGGCAGGGGTGTCCTTCTCTTGCAAATGTTCGATTTTATAATGGAGATTGACAATGTTACTGTTTCAATGTTGTGTCCATAGTTTAACAAAAATGACCAGGAGCTAATGCAGAACACCATGATGGTGTTATTGCAATTTTCTTGTCTACATTTGCATTGTTAGATATGTTAAGGAAGATCCAGTTTCCACAATGGAATAGAAAATACATCCAGCGTTTGCCTGTCTTTTTATCTTTGCAACAGTCATAGAACGTCTCATACTTCTTGTAACTTTTTGCCTACTTTAAATATATCAAATATTGTGCAATAGTGAAGATCCACACATCTACAGTTACTTTTCTTTCACATCAATCTTGCAGAAAAATACTTAAGATCTTTAAAGCCATGCTCACTTTGCTTAACTGACCGCCAGACAGCTATCTCTCATGTTCCTAATGTAACACTCGGGTAGAAGTTTGCATGTCTCTGACAAACTCCAGTAAGTGTTGAAATGCTTGGTGGTGTGTGGTGTGTGCATGCTGGAGCCAGACCAAGTTTATGCCTTTTTAGGAGAGTGTCTCTGAGGGTTTGAACTGTGAAATCTTTTCCTACTATATGTTTTTGGGTAGTCAAGAGCAGTGTTGTATAAATTCAACAAGGTGTGTTCTCTGTGCAATGCCTTCCTTTGTTTTTGCCTGTTATATTAACCCAGCTGACTGATCTTTGTGCTACTCCTGCTTAAGTTCTTGTGCCATTCTTGGCACAAACTAAGAAACAGCTGATGCAGTCATGGAGAAGAGGGCATTGACTTTGACACGTTGAAGGAAACATCTGCCTAACTTTAAGGGTGGAGGATATAGAGGAAGAGGCTGGGTCACTGACTAACACATTACCTTCATAAGCAATAACAGCTAAGTATCACAGATTTAAAGAAGCTAGAAAGAAAATGTATTGTTTCTTAATTATTTTTTGCAGTCGTTATATCTGTGAACCGAATCTGACTGGAGAAGAAAAAGCAATGGTGCCTGTTGTAGATCCATGCAATGATGGGTCCCTTTAACTTAGTCATTTACGGAAGAAGAGCAATGACTTAAGTTCGATTTTTTATCAGATTGCAAACATTATGCATGTGGTTGAGGTAAATAAACTACAAATGTAATCATTTTGTAATTACGAAACAGTAAAAATAAAGCCTAGGTGAAAGATTACAGTCTTTTTATTTTCCCCAACAGAGTCTAAATGTTTAGCTGTTTTCATAGTGGCATGCCAGAATCTGGTCCCTTCCTTCTCTGGCCCTCTATTTTTACAAACGTTGGTTAATTTAATTCAATTCAGTTTTATCTATAGGGGAATTGTACAAGAGATGGCATCTAAACATGCTTTACAGAGTCTGGTCGATTAAATCATACTAACAGGTTGGTTAAAAATTTTCCATCTAAGCAAACTCAGGTGATTGCAGTAAACGACTTTGCAGAATCTATTCTGCCAGGATGAGAACGTAGCAATAGTGGACATTCACTTGCATAGTCTCTTTCATTTTCCAGCTATCCCTCACACCAAGCATGAACCAAGCATGCATGCAGCGACAGTACAGAGGAAAACTTCCTTTTAATAGGAAAAGACCAGCAGGCTCAGTGTAAATTTGTTTGCACTCTATTGATTAAAACCCAGCATGTTACTGTAGATAACCAATTGAACTTTGCAAAGATTATAGTCTTTAATCGGAATTTTACACATTTAAAATGTAGTTCTGATAATTTATTTGGACAGAAAATCTTTGTTTAACAAGGATCAATTCTCTGATGTGCTTTGTGATTTTTTTCCTGTTTCCTCAAAATATTCATCTGCTTCATTTGGTGCAGCTTGTATTATAAAACGGCTTGATTTGAAGAGTAGGGACTTATTTGCTCTGGCTCTGATTTTAATAAATATACATTATTGTTGAACTTTACTCTGCATTGCGCCTCGCCCAAACTTTGACAAACTTTGTCAAGGCAGAGTGAGAGGTTGTTAGCTTTGTGCATCTTTGCATAGTCTATTATTTCCTCACTATCATAGAATGTTGGGATTTTATCACTCCGAACACATTTTCATTTGACTATGGTTTGTGTTTCCATAAATAACTAATAATATTCAGATGAAAATAAATATACTGAGAAAAGCCATCAAGAGAGAGTAAGAGTCTGCTATCAGCTCTACAGTATCAGTATGGTGAAATACTTTGATAGGAAACAAGAAAATATTTTTTCCAAGGCCATAATTATTTATGTAAGAACACCTATCCCCTGACAGATTTTAATATGTGGTGGAAATGTCTGGAAAGTCTCCAAAAACTGCTTTGACTTCATTTCAGAAAGACAAAGCTAACATGGCCTCCACAAAACACCATTTATAAAAGTCATACACTCAGTTTCAGATTTACCAGTGCTGCCTTTGGTGTCATCGGTGAGAAGAATGCGGTTTCTGTTGAGACACATGCTTCATCTCAAGCTTAAATATTGCTTATATACTGCAGTAGCTTTTGTCTGTATGACATTTTAAGTCCTGACTATGCTTGATTTGCTGGGGGAGGGAAGCTACCTTCTCACAATAATATGGCTATGCAAAAGAAGGAAAATTAGTTTTTGCTAGCATGCAGGGTTAGCTGGGTGGTAAATGATCGAAACATGTCAAGAAAACACTTCTTTTTTTTTTTTTACAGTGTCCTGTCTGGCGATGTGGCAATAAGAATAATTGTCTTGATGCTAAATCAAGAAGCCACTTCTGTAAACAGCAGCAGACATAGCATCTTTGGATCATTGCTTCTCTGAAACATTCACTTTTCCCTTAACTAAACTAAACTAAACTAAACTAAACTAAACTAAACTAAACTAAACTAAACTAAACTAAACTAAACTAAACTAAAATAAAATAAACTAAAATAAACTAAACTAAACTACATTTTGATTGTATTATATTAAACTAGAGTTTTTGATATTTGAACATTCATGTACTTTTATATTTTCCTTACAAGATATTTTTTGTGGTTTTTAGTTTGAACATATTTAGCATGGCCTCATTTTATCTGGGTTCTCAGAGGTCTGTGCACCTTCGAGATCCTATGTTTATAAAAGTATTTGTGACATTTATATTTTCTAAAGTTGTTGACTGTTGTGGGTAAATGGCTATTATTTAATGAAAAGTCTGGAAACCTTAGATTCCAAAAGAAGACACCAGAAGATTAAATCCTTAAACTGAAAACCTCTATTCTTTGTGTTTTGAAATCATTGTTTGCTTGACTAAGAGAGTTGTTGTAAATTTGTCCAACATCCTTAAAGGTAGTACAAAGCAGATATGTTTTACTGTAGTTTAAATGACCACCATAATAGTTCTCCATTATGGATTAGTATATATTTGCACTGGCTTTGCCCACTGTGTATTTTATATTAAATTGACTTTAAACACCATTTTTTCTGTACGCAAAATTTCAGAGACTCCCATCTCTTTCAGTCACTCTTGTTGAATTTGTTCTTCTTTTGCTGGAAATGTGGGACAAGATAAGGAAGATCAGCGAGGAACAAGGTCTCTGTTGTATATGCAGTAGCTCCCCTTTCAAAGCTGAAGAAAGAGCTCAGCCTTCACTCATCAGCTGCTCAAACTAAACCCACCGTGGCGAGTAAGGGGCCCTGCAGTCACTCCAACTATGAACTGCTTAGTTCCTGGGTTTCCTTCTTATTCAGTCAGTGCAGCTATTAGGGCAAAACACAGCTGATTCTCACAGTTTTTTTAAAATCTCTGTAATTTAGCAATCCCTCTAGAAAACCAACCTCACTACGTTCAAACTAGGGGTTTATTTTGGCTGGTGGACGTGCTATTTAAAACGCCAAACGCTCATCAGATGGAGTCTGTTTGTTTTCTTTTAAGGAATGCCAGGCTTTCCGTTCCAGTACTTACATCTCCGCAGGGAGATCAAGCTGGTTTACTCATATTTGGTCATTTATCCCCTCAACTTGTAAACAACTCCAATGAACTCTTTTGAGGTTTATTTATGTATCTGCATTATTACGCAGATGTTTTCATCACTGCTTAAACCTATACTTTATATAACACACAACAGGTTTAAATACATTGACAAGTCCACATGTTTGTCCCTTATGGCTGAAACATGTGTTATGTTGGTTTGGATATTTACTTCAAAAAATCTTAGTCTGACTGTGTGTTTATAGTCTGCAGTGATGAGGATATGTGGCAACATCCAGTAGTTCATACTGTAACATTGCCCCTTTTTCACTAGACAGGTCAAACTGTTGTTTCTCTTTGAATTTATCATTAGATTTTGAGCTCTTGTTAAGTTTTGTGTTTCTTTAGAAACTATTGCACAAGTAGAGTGAGGAAAACAAATCCATCAGCCCCTCAATATGAGACCAGTCCTTGATGTCCTTACGCAGCTCTCTGGTCTTGGCTATTCTAGAAAGGTTGGAGTTTATTCGATTGAGTGTGTGGACAGGTGTCCCTTATACAGGTAAAGAATTCAAACAGGTTGAGTTAATACAGGTAATAGATGGAGAACAGGAGGGCTTCTTAAAGAAGAACAAACAAACCTGTGAGGTCCAGACTTCTTACTGGTTGGTGGGTGATCATGCTTCCATCATGGATCAACATAAAATTACATAAAATTCACACAATATGATTCTGTGGATGTTTATTTTGGATATTGTTCCTCACAGTTAGAAACATGAAAGATAAAAAAGTTCTAAATGCTTTGCAGTGGAGATAACCTGCAAAATCTAGAGTGTATCAAAAATTTGTTCTCTCTACTGTATGTATGAGAAAAGCTTTCAATTGTTTTTTCCTTGGTCTCCTGACATTAGAGGTCATTTATTTCTCTTTGGGGCCTTTACAGTCTGATACCTACTTCACTGAGCCTTCCTGTTTTATGCCTAAAGTGTTGTTCTTATTTGCAGCCTTGAAAAAAACACAGATGCCTCGATGGGTCTTAGAAAAGAAATATTTGACATCTCTATCTATTCTTAGACTTTACCTTTAATCACTTTGTTGTTGAGAAATGAGAAAGTAAAACTTCCTTATTAGTTTTATACTTGAAAGGAAGCTTTCAGGTTGGTCTGCAATTCCTTTAAACAGATTAGTCTATAGTTTCCCTTTTTGCTAATGCTTTCGGCGTTGCCTTTTTAAATGTTTATAAAAGTGATAGGTTAAAATTCAAAGTGAAAGGTTGACTCATTTTGATCCTGCAGCTTTTTTCCTTATTAAGATATTGGATGAACTGTTGGCAGGATGCTGCTGTCATACCGCGTTTGATTTGCTTGCACACTTCTGATCTGATAAAAAGAAAAGTACAAACTTTGTTTTTGTTTCTCTGTCTTTTCTTTCCTGTGATGTTTGCAGGGTAGCCAAAGCCATGAAGTTGGCTCTTTATGAGACTCCCACAGGCTGGAGGTACTTTGGGAACCTGATGGATTCTGGGCGCTGTTCCCTATGCGGGGAGGAGAGCTTTGGGACTGGTACGATTCAGCACACAAGTACACACTGAACACAAAAGGCTCATAAAGAGAGATTTGCGATTGTCGAAATGTCATGTGCACTTAAAATAATACGAACAAAAGCAGATGTGGTCCTTTGGACAGGAAAGAATGGATCACTGATGGAGACTTTGTTGCATTTTGTGCCTCAGAAATCCTTTCCCTTTTGGATTAACTGTTGCAGCCTACAAAAAAGAGACCCTTGAAGGACGGCACTGACGTGTTGTTTGCCCAAATGTTCATACACTGCAGAAGTTTTGGGCCACTTCTAATATATTATACTTTATCTTGCATGATATGAATTTTTCTCTAAATTCCTATAGAAATAAAGAGGCTAATGAAACACATTTTTAAGTTTTTGGACTTTTCCTGGATTTTATTTTGAAAATACTTTAACAGAAATTAGATTTCCTTAAAACCAAAACTTGGCAAAATGTGGAATAAACCAAGACTTTATAACAGTACGGCAAATACCTAGTTTTCTCTTGTAATTAAGTTACTGATCGTGGGACATTGTTACCTGTGTGGCATAGAATCTCCTGCAAAAGAACTACTGTAAATATCCTTAAAGTTTTTGTAATATTTTTGCTGGGATTTTATGTGACTGAGCAACACAAAGCAGCACACATTTGTGAGGTGGAAGGAAAATCTCAGAGGTGTGGCATTAGTTTGTGTTTGGGCCCTTTGAGTCAATATTTTTTTGTAGAAACACTTTTTCTTTCAATTACAACAACAAATCCTTTAGGTGTATCTTTACCAGCGTTCTATATCTAGAGGTTGATGGTTTTGTCATATTTTCTTTTTTAAAACAGACCAAACCCTGTTAAATTGGGTGGAAAGTGTTAAATATGATACATTGCTTTCAAATCTTGCCACAGATTCTCAATTAGATTTAGGTTTGGACTTTCATTTCCATTGGTACATTTAGGCCCATTGTCCCGAGCTGATTATCTATATTCTCAAATCTCAGGGAAGCATGTTTACTTCCAGGGTTTTCCTGTATTTTGTTTTTATTATTAACTCTTATATAACTCTTCCCTATAAAAGCTAAAGAAAAGCATCCCCACAGCATGACTCTGCCATTACCATACATCATCATATGGATGATCTGCTCACAGTGTGGTTCGTTTTCTTCTACATCATAGTTTGTTGTTTTAAGGACAAACTGTCATCTTTATGCTTACTGTGTTTACTGATAATGACGTGTAATGGCTTCCTTTTAACAATTTGTCTGTTAAAAGTGTTTTTTTGTTTTTTTAATGAAAAACCTTATATCAAGCCCTTTTATGCATGCAGGCTTTTAATGCTTAACGTGGGAACTTTTTTGATGTCACCTGTTATATTAGTTTTTATTTGGGGGTTTTTATCTTTGCAGGCTTGATGTGAAGCAATGTTTTTCCCTGATTTGGATTCAAAAAAGCTCCATTGAAAAAAGGATTGTTTGATTTTTAACCAAACTGTTTTACAAGTATAGGTCAGATTGTTGAATTTTTAACCAGATTGTATTGTATTTTTTTTAACAATACCTTTCTTCTTGCCTCTATAAAGGCCAGGTCTTTCAATAGAGGACTAATAGTTGTCTGACCTCCACCTGAGCTGTGGATCTCTGCAGCTCTTCCAGAGTTAATTCGCTACTGGCTCCTTTACCTTATGCTGCCTTTCAATGTCGTCATTAAGCTTAGTCATACGCTTTTGATTTTTTGTTGAATTATCAAACAGAACCTAGTGAGTATTCTAACCCTGCTTTAATTCATTCACTAGCTGTATTCCTGATTCCCTTTTTCCTTTGTTTTAAGCTTCTTTTTTTCTTCAAATATGTTCTCAGAATATCTTAGCTAAGTCTGGTGCCTTCTATGGGAAATTGATTGCAGTGAATTTCTTTTTAAGAACTTTTTTAATAAGGTTGAAAGCAATTACATGCCACAATGTTCAGATTTCTATCCATAAAAAAACATAAACAAAATTCCACTCCACAATTATGCTGTTTGTTGTATTTTTCAATCACATTAAATCCTGGTAAAAATATTCACATTTGTAGTTGAAGGGAGAAAAAAATATGAAAAAGATCCAGATATGTGAATACCTCACAGGACCCAAATATTCATGGAGGAATGGTCAAATGGTGAGCTGATCATGTGTCAGCCTAAATATCACAGCTTTGCTTCTCTTCCAGTCTATTTCAGGTCTGGAGTTGTAAGCAGTGCATCCTGGCTGCCTTCAGCTCCAGTCAGAGCACTCTAATAGATGATAGGGCTGTGACCCTGACCGCATGTGTAAATAATCCTCATTCCTCTGCTATAAAAGGAGACAGGGGCTCCGTGAATCACCACAACATGCCGACAAGCCTCCAAGGGAAATGTTTTTTAGTAAATGCGAATGCAGACACATGCTAACACTAACGATGAGAGAGCATATTTGCTGCTGATCTCGTCTTAAACTTTACCCGTCAGAGTACCTTTCTATGTCTTTAATCATTTGACTTTTTTTTAAATTGGTTTAATTTTATGGAACAAACTGCTAAACTGCGTGGTTTAAAATAGAAAAACACCAGGCAGGGAGAACGTGAGAGAAGAAAACAGATGGACTAGAGAAGGCGTTTACCAAGATGAGAGGAGAATAAACAGAGAGTCGGAGAGCTCTGAGGACTTCGGGAGCTTACTCGTTGTCTATCCATGTAAGGGAAAAAGCTTAGAGAGAGCCTTGTGGAGTAAATCATCAGAGCTGTTCACCGCTCCTGCTCTCTACTAACTCCAACACACCAAGACAGCATGAAGTGGGACAGTTCAGGTGGTTATTTGCTGTGCAATGTTATTGTCTTGACTCAGGCCTTTGATCTAAAGAATAAAACAAGACAATCTTCCAGTTATTAATTAAAAATCTGCTACATATCATATAGATTAGCCTATTTTGGTGAAAACAGTAGCAAAAAATTAATTTCAGTCGATCAAAAAAAGTAGTTTGAAATGTGTTTTTTTTTACATCTTAAATAAAATCTATTGTTAAGATGTTTTGAAGGCTTCCTAGCAGCAGGTGACGAAGAGGCAGAACTGAGTTGAAAAAAGAAGCCGAACTGCAATGAGCACTCATTAATGAGTGCAGCTGTGCTTTGATGATACAGATCTTGAGTCTGTTTTATTGGGTGACCCTCTCTGACTCGTCTTCACAGCAAGCGACAGACAAAAGAGTAGACGGACAGTAAAGCTGGGATTAGATAATCACAACTGTCAGTTTCCTAACAACTGTACGCTGATGGAGCCGGACATACGGCTCAACGGGGCCTCTTATCTTTTCATTGTCTGCTGAGGAACATGGCCATAAGTGCTTACTTACTTAAGGAAATTAGGTGAAAAGGTATTTCGGGCATTTTTGTTTTCTTATATGTGAAGAATAAAAAGCCAGAAATAGCTCAGTCCTTCTTCCATGGAAACGTTTCTGTCACATTCTTAACCTTTGAGATACCTTTTGCTGAGCAGCTGTCTCTGTTAACAGCCCCCTTGTGAAATCTACATTAGGGATGATGTTCTTCATTTGAACATGTGTTACAGCAGACCCCGCTTGTGTTGGTATGTTTGTCTTTGTCTTTATTAACTCTTTTCTAAATTACAACAGAGATTAATCTATCTTTCTCTCTCTCTCTCCATGTATATATATTCCCCATTCATTTTCCTTTATTTTACTGTCAGCTTATTTTTTTTTCTGGTTTCAGGTTTAAAACTTCATAAATTTCATTTACTTACCATTTGTGTTTACCATAAAGAACAAACATGTCTGTTCTTTTATTATGAATCTTTAGTTTTTAAGGGGTCCATGTTTATAATTCTGCTTTATGAGATGAGCCGTTTTTTTTTTTTCATCAGAGAGAAGCTGTACGCAGGCTGGTCTGACAGAAGAAAGCTGTCCATGAGACTGCCGTTTTCTAGATCAGCGAGAACTAAACGCTGAACTGGTTGCAAACTTTCCCTAAGATTTTGATAAATCTTTCTGCATTTATAGTATGTTTACATAAGTGAGAGTCACTTATAGTCAAGCACCGTAATTTCATTGATTCGGACTCTATCTTCCAATCTCATGAGGCTATAATGACTATTGGCAGTATGGCAGTTTTAACAAGGAAGATTGTACGCTCTCAGCAGAACAGGTTAGATGCAGCTGTATACAAGGGTTTCAAATAATAAGGGAGCTTTTGTTCTGTTTATTTTTTCAATATATGACACATCTATTTGGATGTTTGAAACTAGGAAATTTTCTATCCTTTTCTCCTTCAGGTTCTGACCACATCCGTGAAAAAGATGGCCTGTGGTCGGTGTTGGCATGGTTGTCCATCATGGCAGCCAGGAAACAAGGTGTGGAGCAGATTGTCAGGGAGCACTGGGCTAGGTTTGGACGCAACTACTTCTGCAGGTGATGTGCTCTAAAACACATTCAGTCATGTGTTTTTGAATGCTTTAGTGATCTAACTTCTCTTGGTGTGTTTTCATCTTTTCATTGGATTGGTCAATTCTAAATGGAGGACAGTGCAGTGTATTATTAACTGCTACATAAATGTTCGCAATAAGCAGCTAAAATGGTCATGTTAGCATATTAGGTAATTATTAGCTGCCGTTAGAACAGCTTATTATGCTAGCCAAGACTAGTAGGCTTTGTCGCTGCATTATTTGTCCATTTGCACATGTCTGAACAAGAACACTTCTGGGTCACCTTTGATTCTTGTAGAAACCTACTGAAATATTTATTTACAACCCTATTTATATCTGAATGCTCATCTATTCCTTGTAAAAGGGTTATGATATATTCTATACTTTTATTTTGTCAGTTTAGTCAGTCTTTGGTGCAAAACTGAATGCATCTTAAGTCCCAGGATGCCTTTTATTACATTTTGGTATGAATGACAAATTCTACTGTTACCTTTTTTATCTAAAGCTAGCATCCTAAGCTTTTAATAATTCAAAATTTTCCTTAAACACACTCGTAAATATATTTGCTACATTGCATTTTAAGCTGCTGATGATACAACTGCTGTTATTACCAAAAATATTATAATGATACAACTCTTCCAGAACCTGCAGTTTAGTAAAGCTCCAACCTGAATGCCAAACCCATTTGTTCTCTGATAGGATTGTTATATAATTATTGATTTGACATTGACAAATCAGATAAAAAGAGGAAATATTGGTAAAACTTCACCCTTATTTTGAAACTCACATGCAAGCTAGAGAACTTGAACGTAGAGCGTTAGCTTGTTGCCATCTGTCATTAGACCATGACATGAGACAACTAGCTTGTGTAAAAAGTTTGCACCTTACAGATTCTTACTTTTAGGTACACCGAAATAAAATTCTCAATCATGTTGGTCTAGGATGTAAAAAAATCTATTATAACTACACATTTTGATTTAAAAGTACAACATATATATGACCAATGTTTGTGGCCATACATTTATCCTTATTACACCATCTCCCCAGTGATCCTCTCCCCAGTGGTTCTGCTGAAAGAGTTTCCACTGATAGTTATTGCAGCTTTGTACTTTATGTTCCCACATAGAGCTTCTATAAACGATGAACATTTCCCATGAGACATAAATGGCAAAGAAAAAAAGAGATAGGATAAGGACTATGATTTTCAAAACATCTGTCAACATCTCCAGGAAGGATGCGCATGAATCAACTTTTTGACAATTTGTAGCCTATTAATAGTTTATAGAGTATCTGATTTTTGGAAGAATAAGTGAGTTTTTATTTATATTTTTGTTTCTATTTGTTTCTTTAATTTCTGATTGAATAAAAAAAACAGAATAGAATAAAATAAAATATAATAATTATAATAATATGGAAAGAATAATAATATAAAGTAAAATAAATAAATGTATTTTTAATTAAACACTGAAAAGTTCATTAGGAATTAAAAAAGTTAATGAAAACTTGAAAACTGTTTGATCACCATTGCTAAAGTTTAGCTTTTTTTTTGCTTTCTAAAACTTCAAATATTTCTGTTTTAAATCTTTGTGTTTTGCAATTGTCTGTTTGGGATTTTCAGGTTTGACTACGAAGGCTTGGACCCACGTGCAGCCTTTTACCTGATGAGGGACATGGAGACTGTAATTTCCGACAAGACTTTCAGCAGTCAGAAGTTTGCTGTGGGAGACCATGTCTACAGTGTGGAGCGGGCCGAGAACTTTGAATACATTGACCCAGTGGACGGGACAGTCGCTCGGAACCAGGTCAGCACAGCACTGCTCCAAATGTTGCATGTGACACGAAAAACTCTGATCTGTAGAGTTGAAATTTGGATTATTTGCATTGCAGAAGAAAGTTAAAATGAACACAAAATTGTTGTAATATACAAAGAAAAAATAATTGTAAAGATGTTTTATTTTTCATTTATTTATTTATTTTTTCGTTTTGGTATAACTTGTAACGGTCTTTGGCAAATACACACGTTAGAACAAAAGGTTAAATAAAATCAAACACTGAAAAAAATTACATAATTATTATCAGTTTTTTTGTCAAATGCTAAAAAGTTTTATTGACACTTTTTTTTTTCTTTTACTCATCTTTCTCCTCAAAACACATAACGTTAGTATTTTCCTTAAATAATGATTGGTAGCATAACACCATAGGGGCTGGCAAAACTACTAGACCCATTAAGTACACAGTATTTAAAAAAACCCAAAAATTGTTGCGTTTTAAAAGAGCTTTTATTTTTCCTTTTAACACATTGATTTTAGGAAAACTTGCAGCCTTATATATCAGAACCATTAACAGCTTCCATAATAAGGATATAACCAGTGTTACTAAAATTGGTACTTAAAAAATAATGATCAAGTAGGATTGATAGTAGATTCAAAGACTGCTTTTAAATAAAAGTTAATGGCACCAAAATAGAGATAAGTTTCACTACAACAACAAAAAAGAGTAAAATGATAAATACATCCAATAGACATAAGTTGACCTCATTTTATGCACTTTAAAAATACATTGCTGTTGTTATGCTGAAAAAATGAAGTTTGAAAAATAAAACAAACAATTCTAAATGGACCCAGGAGGGTCTCATACCTTTAAGTGTGTTGACTCCCTGTTCTTTCTCCATTCACCCTCTAGACCACCCACTGCGAGGCTCCATGTTTGGATATGAACATCTTATCTGTCTTTTTATATCATAAACTCTCTATTAACACATAATATGTAGTTTAGGTCCCCACAAACACTGCCAGCATGTTTGGTTATTAACCTTTATGCCACAGTCCTTTTAACTCATTTCTTTTCTTTCAAGGTTTCACAGTCAACTTTCTCAGTTCTTATTTAGCAGATGAAGATAGGATCATTTGGCATTTCTTAGAAACTAACATTACAATAACTTCCAGACTCTCAACCTTCTTTTGCCAGATTTATTTCCTTCCCTACATCGGTAATATCAGCCCAGATGTATGCACACTCTCTCCAAACATTTCAGTTTACATATACAAAAGCAAAAATACAGCTCGCTGTAGATACAGGTCTACCGCAAGATAGTCAGAAACTCCAAAAAATAAAACCCCAGCAACCCAGTCACTGGCTCCCCAGGGAATGTTTTTACAGAGCACATTCCTCCCAGGACAGAATTATATCAGCTGTCGTCTCTCTTGCAGCGTCTCCATCGCACATGGGGGCGGAAGTGGGCGAACAGAGACAAACACGTTCAAACAGAATGTGCCAAACAACGCTTGGAGGATTTACACTGCAGTCGCATGGCAGTGTTTCTGTTGTTGGCTACCGAATTCTTCTGGCATTGTCTGCATTTCAGACAGAGAGCTGGAGGATTTAAACCCTTAGATTCAGCTGTCTGTTTTGGGAAAATGTTTCACCAGCATATTTTCCTTTTACTCTTTATCTTGACTTTTCTCTACCAGATAAGTTTTTTAAGTACAGGTGATTTAGTTTGAACTTTTTATGTTATTTTTTAAGGGGGGTTATCATTTTCTTTAACTTTAAATGATCTTCTTATCTCGTCTTTAAACAGATTTTGCACAAAATTATTTTTACCTTAATATTAAACTATTTTATATTTGCAAAGTTGTAAAGGAGCAGAAAAGCAGAGAATATTGTAGATATTCGCTTCATGTCTTGCAAAAAATATCATAGCAAATTTTTAACAAAGTCACTTTGGTTTCAAGTACCCTTTTTGACACATTAAAACCTCAAACATAATATATCTGAGAGGGATTTTCTGTGACAGGCCAACTCACTGTAGAATATAATTGTGAAGTGAAAGAAAAAGAATACACAAAATTTTACAACTCTACTGAAATATAACCACATGCAAAACATATGTATTTCTGTACTGTGGTTCCATGTCTTATAGAAAGTATTGTTCCTTCCCAACATCATTCAGAGTGTATAGAGAGCATGGGCGGTTCTAGACAGGGACCAACCGGGGCCAGTGCCCCTGTAACACTGGTCCTGGCTCCTGTTATGGCCCCTGTACAGCAGACATAATACTAAAAGAAAATTTTAACAATGATTTACTGGAACAGACATATTAACTAATAGCTCCCTTTTACCCCTTTAATATTTTTTCTTATAGATGGGTTTTAGTTATGATTTAAAAATTAAGGTTGTAGCTTCAGTTATATTTAGATAGAATCACAGTTTTCATCTGTTAAATGTTATTTGAAACATGTAAAATATATACTCTCATTTTTTACAGATAAGATTTATCAGTTTTATTGAAATTCTAATTAACATTTGATTAAAGTGTATAATTTTCATGTAAAATAGGTAAAAAATATGTAATATTCTTGAATTATCTTGATCTTGATCTATGAGTCCAAAGAATAGCTTTGTTTGATCTTTTAGGATATATTTATTTAGCAACTTAGCAAAGGGATTTTTTACTTTTAGGTAAATAAGATGAACATTTTTAAACTGAAATCCAAATTTTCAGTTGGAACAAGATAAAAGATTAAATAAACTAAATGATGTGGAAATTTCACTTAATTCAGTACAGAGTCACAAGTGGCTCTTTGGTTCTGCGGCTCTCTTAATATGTTGTCAATGTTAAACGATTGCCCTGTTTTTTGTTTCATTCTGGCCCCACACTGGCCCCTCTGGTAAATATGGTCTAGAACCGCCACTGATAGAGACCATCTTTGAGCATAACTTTACGACCTTTACTGTAGAATCTCTAATAGATGTATGTCTGGTCTGTAACATTCTAAAAAATAAAGATGCTTTAATTAAAGCTATTCCAACCACGTTTGTTTAAGGTTGTGATCCTTCTGGGGTCAGACTTTTTACCTCAATCTTAAATCTTTTCTATTCCTCCTGGATTGTTGGGTTTTGATCCCATTCTATCACTCAACTGACCAGCTTCCCCTTCAGTGATGAAGAAAAATATCCTAGCCAGTGGCGGCTGGTGAGAAAAATTCTTGGTGGGGCTGGTGTGCCAATAGATTTCCCTGCCTAACCCAGTACATG
>JAUZNJ010027833.1:0-16520 GCA_034780135.1 Jordanella pulchra | reverse complement strand
ATAGATAGATAGATAGATAGATAGATAGATAGATAGATAGATAGATAGATAGATAGATAGATAGATAGATAGAACTGGTCAGCGCATTGGTTACATGCCAGTGACATGACCAAGCTCACAGCAGGCTGGCTTAAAGTCTGTGTGCAGGTCGACACCCTGCTGTTACAAAGCCATGTCATATCTGATCTCATCCCAGCAGCAGGGAAACTATTAGCTTTTGGAAAATGCAACCATGAGGAGAAGCGGCAGCCCAGCCCAACTGTTTCATAATCAGGTTGGATAAACTAATGCTTAGCTGTTCAGTCACAACTATGGAGTTTGGATGAAATCTTTCTACTAAGAAATGATCTGATGGTTGGTAGATGATGTATGAATGTATTTACCTTCATAGGTATATAGGTTTATTATGAATTCTCATCTGAAAAGATAAATGTGGTCATTTTAAGTCTTGGTTGCAGGTTGGTGTTTGACAGGATAAAGTATTTTTACAGTATTTTAACCAACAGGAGAGAGACAGGTTTAGGTTCCCTGCAGAGATTGCTTCTTTTCTCTGCAGATTCCTGCACATCACCTCAGCTTTTTGTGTGTAAAAAGAGTTGAATGTTGTCAAGATCTGGCAAAACAGAAAGTATAGGAAACAGATGAAAGGGATTCCAGTTCATTGGTCTGAAACAGTTTAATACGGATGAAAAACCTTGAAAGTAACTCATGTCATACCAGGCAGCAGCAAACATCAAGCTGAGAAATCAGTCCAACAGTGAGAGCAGAGTCATGTCAAGGTTCTGCTCTTCCTCGTAATTCCTCGTCCCTGATGATGAAACTATTACCATTTCAATCCAGGTCACCTCATGTTTAACCTTCCTGGTATATTTCTCTTATTGTCGTTAATCTTAACCTTAAACTTGGAATGGATCAAGCCTCATAGATACAGAAACAGCAAGTATAAATCTCTGGCAGAAATCCTGCATCATGTCCAGTGCTGCTGCTTTTTAACATCACACTCTAAGAGGAAAAACATTCACATCTGCACCTTAGTTTGACTGACATCCCTCCATGACCTTTTTTAATGCGGTTCTGTAGCAGCTAAAAGTCATGGCTGTGTCGGCTTGCCATTGACTGGTGAGGCAGGGGTTTTAACCATTTCTTCTATTCCAGCTCACACATTGTGAAATTTTCAAGTCCCATGTGGTTTTTTGAAATGCCACTGAGTCAGTGGACATCTTTTGTCATCATGTAGGGAGGTTTTCTTGGCCAGTCCAATAGGAGGAAACCCGAGCGCAGAACAAGAACTCCCTGGAAGTCATGATTCCCTCCCCCTCCACAAACTATTTGAGATTATCCCACAGTGGATACTCTTGTGCCTCTTTTATTGGAAACACAATGCAGAGGCCTATATCCCACTGAGAGATGATTTAATATTTGCTTTTTTAAGTCTGAAGTATAAAATGATAACTTTCACATTTTGTCTTCTAGGACCAGGATCAGTTCAGAAAGCTTAAAGGTGCTGTAGGGTCATTATTGATTGAGTCCATACTCTGCTCTCCTGCCTTCAGCTGGAGCTCCAAACGAGTCCACCTTTTATGATTAGTTCCTTTATTGTTTCAGGACAAGTTTCCATCTGGTGTCTAGAGGGAACCCTCCACCTCAGACTCTTGTATTGAGGTCTCCTCTTCGTAGCACAACCCTAAGACTGCTCTGCAGAACATTTCCCCGTGTTTCACTGATTTTAAGCTTCCCGGTTCTGTTTGTTACCTTATTTGTAAAACTGAATGTTGCCTCGTTTGTTTCTTCGAAAGCATTCTGCAGATTAATGCTCCCACACTAACATACAAAGCACTGTCTCGGGGTAAAACAGTGCAGGCGGCATGAAGGAAGGATTAGCAGAGCGGGTTTGATGCATCAGCTGTAGAAAAACGTGGATGCAGCTTGATTTACTGCAGCTCGGCTAACGTGGGAAGATGGAGCGCACACTGTAGACTGTAAATTTCAGGCTCCGCGCACCACAGAGGTGATACATCAAATGTGTTTTTACAGCCACACTGACAGATAAAAATACTGTCTGCTTTTCTTTTATTCCTGCTTTCTATATCAGCAGGAATAAAGCTAGTTATATTATGGCTGTTTTTCATTATGTAAGACAATGAACATAAATTTCCTCTTGTTCCACTAAGGACACCTAGGTGATGGATTTGATATTCCTTTCTCCATAAAATTGATTATAACCCCTATATGTAGTGATTAGGCATAAAATTCTATCACTACAAAAACTGATAGTTTATTTTTCAATCTTTATGTTTCTCCATCCATTGAGATTACCAGGTAGCTGTCTCCCATCTGAGGCTCAGTCTGGAGGAAGCACTGGTTTGCTTCAGAGCAAAATGAAAAACAAAACCTATTTTAAAAATCGTAAAACCGCTGGACTCTGATACTTTCAAAAGATTTGACCCAGGACTGGTTCCCTATTGCTGTAACTTGGATCTAACCAGAGCCTGGTTATGATACAGAGGAAGCGAACGCCTGCTTTAATAACCAGGATAGAGTTTGTTCAGTCATTGTCCGTAATAAGGACACTAAAAGTGCTAGAAGATATGTGGGTCTTTATGTTAATTCATAGTCACTGACGGAAACAATGTGATTGGAGTTTTCTGCTGTTTTCTGGGTTTTACAGGAGTTTAGTCTCTCTAAAATCGGCTCATCAGACCTAATCAATTATTTCCTCTGATTGTCCGATAGCTCTTTAATTAGATTTTTAAATTATTCAATCA
This sequence comes from Jordanella pulchra, assembly GCA_034780135.1. Lineage (NCBI taxonomy): Eukaryota > Metazoa > Chordata > Actinopteri > Cyprinodontiformes > Cyprinodontidae > Jordanella > Jordanella pulchra. Next base: position 13,755 of record JAUZNJ010027833.1, on the reverse strand, counting down.
GATTTCTGCTTAAAGAGATATTTAGAATCTCAAGTGTAAAATTGTGAAAGTGAAAGTGGGTGTTTTTAACGAAATAAGGACCAAAAGTGTCATCTTGATAAATATTATTTCGTCTATGATGCAGGAATTAAGGGTGAGATGTTTTTGTGATTGCTCTTACTCTCGTGTTTAGACTTTAATGTTATCTTAGCTTTAGGAAAGGAGTTATTTTGTTCATTATTTCAACCAAAGTACTCAGATTTCCATTTCCTATTGTACGATACATTTACAGTAAAAATGAATGGGACCACTATATATGATTTTAATCTCTTTTAAAGTCAGCAAACCGAGCTGATCTGTTAATCCCGCGCTTCATCACGTCGTTGCTCCTGATAACACATTTGGAGCATATTGGCAACCATCACACCTTTGATCGCAGCTGATCTGAAATAAGCTGCTTTGTTGCGGCGCCTCCTCCTGCCTCCCTGTTTCCCTGTAAATCCAATTTACACATGCAGCAACAGCCTGACTGCCGTTCTGGCAGCTCCAAAGAGAATTCTGTCAGACGGAAAAGAAAAGTGACGACGACTCTCCTGCCAAATGGGGCCGTTGTCTCAGAAATGCTTTTCTGCTTCATAACTTATACCTTTTACAATTTATGTCTAACAGGAATATTTTACTCTAAAGAACACAAAGGAAATTTCTGCTGTTGATAAAATAATGGAGATTTTCTGCTGAGAGAGATGATGTTCTACTGTTCAACTTGGCTGAAGCCGTGTTGGTTAGTGGTATTGTTTTAAAATGAGGCAATCAAACCCAATGATCTCTATGAGACAGATGGAGAAGGAAGCCCCGCCTCTTTAGTTTTGTTGTATTTGGGATTTTCTGTTTCTGAAACAGTCATGGTCAATAACCTGTACTTACATAATGCTTTATCGAGTCAGAGGAACTGATGTTGCTGATAGTGGTAAGCTACATTGTAGCCACAGCTTTCCTGGGGCAAAATGACAGAAGAGAGATAATTGGTGTCACTGGGTCCTTTGATCACCAACCACAGGAACGTGACGTTTCTTGCTCAAAGAGAGGTTGGTAATTAATCTCTCTTCTCTGGCAAATTGCCAATTAAAATTCAGTTCAGTTATAGTTTATTGATCCCTGAAGGGAAATTCAGTTTGGGTACAATCCGTCCAAGTAGACAACGCACTTAGAAAGACAGTACACAGACGTCATACATGGAGTGAGACGCGGTGTCCAAGGCCCTGCTGCCATAGAAAAGGCGCTGCCCTTGCAGTTAGAAAAACAAAAGAAAGAGATCACGGTGGGTGATGGGAGGGGGAAAATAATATTTCACACTTTATCCAAAGCAGGATACAGTTTGAGATTGCTAAAAAACTCAGCACAGAGAAGCATCACTGATACAAAAACAACATATTTCAGGGAATGGTAGAGGAGGATGAGAGGTGCGTGTTTCATATCTGAGCGTCAGATTTTCTGATTTTAGGTGGGTTTTTGATGAAGGGCAACAGGAAGGGGAACAGTAGCAAAAAGGAAAATCTGGAGCAGAATAAACACAGAGCGTGACACTGAACATGGCGGTGTGGGAGAGCATTTCATTACATCATACGGAGGCGATTTGGATCCGGCTGCTATGTCCAAATACTCACATACTCAACACCTGGGTTGCTTTTGTGAATTAATACGACAGTATTTTCAATAGAGACACACCCCATCCAATCAACAACCAACCATCCCACACACACACACTGCTGGTAGATATAAAATACCAAGAGTTTCATTGAGAAGATAAAGGTTTTCCACCACAGCAGCAGCAGCATGCTGTGGGGGGGCTCCTGTAAAGGCACAGAAGCTGTTCAGAGACTTAGTCTTTCCATCACATAAAAGATTAGTCAAAAATAGGAGGAAGCAGAAAAGTAACGTTTTCTGAGTTTACCCACAATAATTTTGCATAAAATTAAAGGTTTAATTATAGTTTTTCTTTGGATTATATGCATGATTTGTGCTTATGAGTCACTTTTTTAAAATCAGATTGCAGGATTTTCATCATGAGTGTGTTCTGTGTTTTTTTTATATGTACCAGAGACATGATAGGAAACTAATGAGCTTTAATCAGGCTGCTAAGAGTTGGTGTCAAACATGGCTGGATCTGATGCTCTGTGTGTAGCTGGGCTGGAACAGTTTTGTTTTAATGCTGCTAATTACTGAACCCTAATGCTGTGTAAAGCTGGTCCTGGCAGAAGCTCACAGACACTTTATGCCGCTGAATCTGACTCCATTCAGAGACTGATCGGGCTGCTGTCGTTTTATTCAACTTAGACTTTTATAAAAAACAGACAAAAAAAATAATCCAAGAACACTGTTGGTCTGATGACATAAAAGCTGACAGCTTGTCTGCAAACAGAACTCAATGAGCTTCAGTTGCTTCTCCTGCAAAGTCTGTCTGCAAACATCACAGGATGATGAAATATTATTTGAGGCCATCCATGTCATGTTGAGTTTAAACTGAAGTGCTCTCAGACACAGGCGCTGTCTGTGGAGCGTCAGCAGATAACCGGGCGTGTGAAGCCCAGTTAATCATTCACTGTCCTCTCCTGCACCTCTGAGCCATGGAATAAATCCTCTCATTTGGCAGCGGAGGGCTTTTCTGCACAGCGACGCTTGCAGCGGCAGGTTTTTGCTCTGGTAGCCTACTCTCTCAACCGGCTGCTCCCCTCACATGTTTTTATGCAGCTGTAATTAGATACTAGCAGGTTGAGCAGAGGTGGCTCTGACAGCCTCTCCGTCTGGTGATGCTGCAGCATCTTCTTAAGGAATTCATCCATAAAACATGAGTGCAGTCATTGTGCAGAAGGGTCACTGACAGAGCTGAAATATTTAATAAATAGACACTCTGGGGGTGTCTGCGTCACACTAAGAGGCAGATCTGGAAGTTAGCCACGCTTTGATTTTTGCCGGTTTAAACTGCTGATCTGATTATCCTCCAGGTATGAATTAAAATAAATAAAGAAAAAAACAGAAATATCTGTATAAATGTCACATACTTTCTAGGAAAAAAAACTTGGATGTTGTCTGATACAAAAGAGTTTATAAATTTGAAATATTAAAGACATTCAGGTTGATGAGGCTGCACAGCGGTCAGTTTGTAGTGCTGTTGTCTGACAGCAAGAGGATCCTGGTTTTGAATCCTGTTCTGCATGCATGGTGCATGATATTCCTGTCCATCTGAGGATTCTCTCTGGGTACTCCACCTTCATCCCACAGTCCCAAAATATGACTTTAAATCAGGCTAAAACATGAATGCAAGTCTATGGAAAGACCCCACAGACATAGAGAGATGTATTTGATTGTGTTCTCCTGCAATGGACTGGTGTCCTTTCACCACTCCACAGCCAGGCGCCATAATAAGTGCTATCTGCGTAGTGAGGCAGTGAGGAAGGGGCAAGGAAGAGTGAGCAGGATGGTTCCTATCGGTTAGCATAGGGACCCACTGACATTCCTAACTGGCCCTTAGGAGCCATGAAAACTCCCAAAGTCCTTTGCATTACAGGACATTCAGGCACAATCCAAGGAAAAGAACAAAAATACAATATTAATTCATGTATTTTCTGTGTGACTCATGCTGATGTGCACACTTTCATATTTTGGAGGTTTTATAATGAAGAGCTTTGGCTGTTTGTGTATCTTTTGTTTTTTGTGTTCCTTTTCTGGAAGGCTGTAGTCTCAAAATACCAGCATCATTCATGTGTTTCTGTTACAGGAATCTAGATAACGCTGAAGGCTGTCTGGGTTTAGAGCAGGAGTCCAAAGCTCCCTTCCTATCCTGGATAGTGTTCTAAATGTTAGGATGAAAGATGAAGGGAAAGGAGGAAGCAGCTACAGTTTATTGTATTTGGATGGATCCAGAGAGGAAGAAGCTGCTATAAGTCTGCAAATAGATGTTCTGATTCAGGAAAAGAACCTGTTACACCTTGATTAATACACTTTTTGCATGTTTGCAAGTTTTCGGTTTGTGTTTATGTGATAACTGCTCCTATCTAAAGTAGGGTTTTGCATCATTGAACTGAACCATGGATAGATTTCCTTGTCTTAAAGTCACTGGGAGTTTAACATCCATTTAGTAATGCAGACAGTCGTGAAGTGAGATGCTGGACTGATTTGGCAGAGCTCCATGAAAACCAGCAGTAGGGAACTAAAGCAAATCTGCCAGTAGAGGTTAATGGACTAAAATTAAGTCCTCAGGCTGCAGATGGAAAAAAAAAAACATTTAGGAGGAAATGTTTAAGAGCAACACTGCAGTGACGGATCAAAATCTCATCTCTATATAACTACATTTAGGATCCACTTCTCTTTCAATCAGCTCCATCACCAGTTTTACTACAAACAGCAGACATCTGGATTCACCTCTGCCAACCTTCCTCTGCTCTTCAAGCCTCCTCAGCAGCCAATAGCATCCAAGACTCTCTTTTTAAAGCGCCATGTTGTGCCCAAAGCCTTAGCCCACCTCCCCGGTCTTCCTTCTTCTTCAATCAGCTCCCTTCCACCTTCCTCTCCAGTTCATCACCAGTGTCCAGGCCCTGGGGGGGGAAGCCCTCTTTATTTTCATACATCTGTCCATTCTATCATCATCTGTCATGCCCAGCTCTACGTTTATCTGGGGTTTGAGCACCAATGTATATATTTTTTTTCATTATGTCAGTAGACTCCGTAATTTCCTGCTTGTGATTCCGGATGTAAATTTCATCACTCCTGCTGCTTTTATCACTGTTCACTCTATCCTCACACTGTCTGTTTGTTTTTTTTTGCTGTGACATATAAATGTACACATTTTATTTAATCTAATCTAATCTCTGAGGCTCAGAAAATGCACTCACCAGTTGCTATGGTGATTCTCACCTGTTTCAGGGAGCAGGGCGGAGGCAATCAAAACAAAGAAAATCAAATCATCATATAATTGAAGTGAATCATTGAAGGGTTTCAATGTGCACACTTTTGCACTCTGGTTAGATTTAACTGAAAACTATACAACCTATATAGTGTGCGCAGAATTATTAGGCAAATTGCACTTGAGAGGATTCTTTCTCTTAATGAACAGCTATGTTCTCAATTAACCCAAAAGACTCATAAATATCAAAGCCTATTTTTTGGAAGTTAGAGTGGATTTTTTTAGACTTCACTATATTAGTAGGATATCTGTCAAATATATACCAATCTCACTTATATATCTTCCCCAGGTTAACCAATAAAATAACACAAAATGTAGAAACAAACATGAATGACATTCAAAAACAAAAATAAATTGGTGAGCAATATAGCCACCTTCCTTTACGATGACCCTCCAAAGCCTCCATCCATAGAACCTGTCAGTTGCTTGTTTACGATCAACGTTGCTGCAGCAGCACCACAGCCTCCCAGTAGATCTCATATTTTATGAGAAGCCACAGTTTCTCTATGGGGTTCGGATCATGTGAATAAGGGGTCATGTCATTATTTCCTTCTTTTAGCCCTTTACTGTCCAGCCTCACTGTGGAGTATTTGGATGCATGTGATGGATCATTGTCCTGAATGAAAATCACGTTTATCTTGAACGATACCGACTTTTTCCTGTATCACTGCTTGAAGAAGGTCTTCCAGAAATGGGCAGTAGGTCTGGGAGTTGAGCTTCAGTCCATCCTCAACCGGAAAAAAGGTCCCACGAGTTCATCTTTGATGATACCAACCCATACCAGTACCCCACCTCCACCTCGCTGACGTCTGTGTCAGAGTGGAGCTCTCTGCTGTTTACTGGTCCAGCCTGGGGCCCATCCATCCATCTGGACCATCAAGAGTCCCTCAGAAAACCTCAGAAAAATCAGTCTTAAAATATTTCTTGGCCCAGTCTTGACGTTTTATCCTATTTTTCTTTTTCAAAGATGGTCGTTTTCAACCTTCCATACTCTGACCACGTCCCTGAGTATCACACACCTTGTGCTTTTTGATCCTCCAGTAATGCTGCAGCTCTGAAATATGGCAAAACTGGCAGCAAATGGCATCTTGACAGCTTCATGCTTGATTTTCCTCAATTCATGGGCAGTTATTTTGCTCCTTTTTTTTCCAACACGCATCTTGCAACCCTGTTGGATGTTTACCATGAAACACTTGATTGTTCGTTGATCACAATTCAAAGGTTTGGCAATTTCAAGACTGTTGCTTCCCTCTGCAAGACATCTCAGAATTCCCCCCCCCCCAAACTTAGTGTGGAGTTTCATCTTTCCTTGTAAACATAAAGGATGAAGACGCTCCTGGTCTGGATTTTGATCTGCAGGTTTTTTCCTTTAAGTGTGACCCGAGAACATTTAGGCGTGGCCATCTTTCCCTGCGTCTCCTCTCCTGAGGCCCCTCACTGTATCTCGCAGAGCCTCCTGGAGCATTACGGTGTGCTACTGTGTGTTATTGTGAATCCCTCCCAGGACGCCATCAGAGCTGATTTAATTTCTTAGATGCCCCCTGAGGGCCTGTGCTCCTCCCACGGAGGCAAAAATTAAAAGCCCATAAGCTGCGGCAGCTGTGGCGGCATTTGTGATGTTTTGGAAAAGATCAGCGCCGGTTGGCCATAAAGGGCATCAGCATGGAGACCGCCGGTGCACTCATTAGGGGGAAATGCCAGTGATGTGAGTGTTTTTAACAAGGCCTCATTAAAAGCGGTAAGCCAGGAAGAGGCTTGTCAACAGCTGCATGGAAAATAATTAGGAAGGGTTAATAATAGTAATTATTATGGTGCTGCTTTGAATTCAAACCAAGCTTGAGTAGTGGCATTCTGTGTGACAGAATATAATGGCATATATTTGTTTGGTTAAGTTACATTCAAGAGCCATGGAAGCCATTATAGTAGATCAAATACAATTGGTTGGTTTACATTTAAATAATGATATGCTTTATACCCAAACCAAGAACAGCACAGCATCTATAAATCCAAATTCTTTCTCAGTACCACTACATATTCAGGCAGAGACGAAAAAATAGGAAAAACAGGAAACTGTTTTTTATACCCAATCTGTCATTTACACAACAAAAGAAATGTGCTTTATTGTCCTTTAGATGGGAAATCAGGTGTATAAGTCAAATTCAGTGGAAGCATACAGAGCAACAAAAACCTGATGTATAAAAAAAGAAATAAGAGACATAGGGTTGAATTTATAGCAAAAAACACTTTACAATTGTTAAAATTGTCCAATTCAATGGAACTGGAACTTTGGAAAATATCAGTTATGATAGTTGTACATAAAAACAGATTGGTATCATAAACGACGGAGTTGGACCTTTTTTCAATGTTTTATTCCTGTTTCTATTCTAGACATACTGGCAATGGGCTCAGCTTTTACTGAGTGGCTAACAGTATGCACTCTTTTTATCCCTTTGACATGAAAACTGGCTCAGAACTCGTCTGCTTCTTTCTGAGACACAGCCACCTGTGGAGCTAGTTTACCGTTAGCTTTTCTAACATGGAAAGTACTTACGGATCAGTGCTGCTGTGTTCCTTTTGTAAGTCTGCTTCTGTCTTATCATAAACCTCAGTCGACCTCGGCAGATGGCTGCTCACACTGAGTCTGGTCTTGCTGGATGTTCCTTGCTGTTAAAAGGGAGTTTTTCCTCTCCACTGTCACTGTATGCATGCTTGGTGTAAGGGATTGCTGAAAAGTCAACAACAAAATGCAATTGAGTGTCTGGCATCTCTACATGCTCACCAAGGAGGGACGTGTCCTGCAGTCAGTGTCTTGATGCAAACAGCTGTTTTTTTATGCAGATTTTTTTTTTTTACCATTCCAGCTGTCTGATCTGATTGGTTGCTGCATATAAAAACGTTTTTCTTTGGGGTTAAAGTCGGGACTCTGTGCAGCGAAGTTCACTTTCTCCACAGCAAAGTTTCTACACATTCAATTCAAATTCAAAAATACTTTATTTATCCCAAAGGGAAATTAAATGCAGATAAGAAGTGGCTGGAACATCCAAAGTCATCGATCTGGTGGTGAAACTCAGTACTTCTGTGCTATTGGTCATACAGAGTGTGCTACAGAAAAGACTTCAGATGAACCAACTATCAGTATTATGTCCTTACATATAAACAGACTGATTGATCCATATTCAAAGTCATTGTACTTGCTATTAAGTTTAACTCTTAGTTGAACAACTACAAAGGGAAAATCACCTCCCATGACATAAAGTAGTTCATTCCTCAAAGGTGCAAAATGCAACCAAGCTTGTATTACACATGGCTATCACAGTGTCTCTAGAAAACACATTAGAACCAGAGTAAGAAAATATCAAATCTGAAATGGGTAAAAGCAAATATAAAATCTGGGAAATCATATTAAAAACAGAAGTAATATACATAAGAACAGTCACAGAAACTCATGAACAGATAGATCTGCATTCATGCCTGCAGGAGGTAGATTATCCAGCCTAATTCTTTCTTTTCTCCTGATAAAATTGACATTATTGCTTCTTTGACCCTGATATAATGGCTATAAATAACGGAGGTGAGCGACACATTTCTGTTTGCAACCAACAAACATATTTCAGCAGGACTGCTAGTATTATCATCACCATGTAACTGTCCTTGCGACCAATGAGAAGGCTCCCTTCAGCCATGGAAAGTTGGTAAACATTCATGCACAGGATATTTATCCGCCAGTAGCCCTTTAAATGAGGAGAGGAAATGAGGTGACAAATACAGCACAATATGAGCCCCCCCCCCCCCTTTGGACTAAGACTGGTGATTTGTTCATAAAAATAACAAAAGTGATTTTGGAGTTTTAGATCTAAAGTTCTGTTGCAGCTCTCGTCTCAGTCAAGACTTATCAGACATTTACGTCCGGTTCCAGAGAGCCATACAGACAGCTGGGCAAACCCCTCTAATAAAATGTCAACTTGCTCTCCATGAAGCATCATGCTGTTGAGAGCAGCAGAAATCAGAAAATCCCTCTTCATGCTCTATTTTTCCCACTTGAAATGTGCTCTTAGTGCAGCAGTTTTAGTGCAGAGGAAAACACGAGCAGAGCACTCGAGTGCATCTCGCTCTCTGATGGAGGACAGCAAACTGACTGTTGGAGGGTTTTATCTACTGTGACACGATTCTGCCTCCAGCCCAACAACGAATGCACTTTCTTCTTCCTGGAAAAAAATAAATAAATCTGATAGAGCCAGCAGGGGAGGAACAAAACCTTGTTTGATCAGCATCACTTTGATCTAATTTATGCTAATCTGCCTCCTATGAACTGCGAAAAATATCCAGTCCTTAACTTCTGATTTAGAAGTTTTCTTATTTATTTTTTTAATAAGATGATAAATAAAGTCTTTTTTCTCATATGAGGGCGGTTAAACTCTGACATTAACCCGTGTAAAGTGGTTTAGCATGTTTTCATCTCAATGACGTCTTGTTGCATTATTGCTCCTCATTGAACATTTTGAAGAAGCTGAAGCTGCAGATTCTGAAACGAATCATTAAAGATTTGATGTTTCTGGTTGAATAAGAAGAATTTTATGCAAAAAAAAACTACACTTCTTCCATTTCTCATGTTTTGGACATGAGATCTGAACTGGATTCATGAAGGAAATTGCACCAAGTATATATATATATAGTGGTGTAAACACATTTATGCTTTTTGCTTGACTTCTAGGAACAGGTCTGTTTTTTATTTGTAGTCTGAGATGGAGAAAAAAAAGACAAACAATCATCATATAAACTGTTTTGGAAAGTACACAGAAGAACTTTTGGTCTTTCAGGAACTTACAGGTTTTATTTGTTGTTTGTGTCTTTGCTCAATCTCAGTCAGAAACCATCAACTATCCATCTGGGTCCATTGTTTGACTTCACCAGGAAGCCTTCATTTAATAACTTATGGAATAAAATGAATTAATGGTTATGTTCAGATTACATTGTAACTATTCGGTTATGGAAGAAATAATAGTCTACAAACAATTACACTTCAGTTGTCGGAAAAAAAAACAGAAACTGACACAAAATGTAAGAATTTAGAGAGAATTTTAAAGCAAACTAGAATAAAACCTTAAAATACACATCAGGGGCCCTCTGTGAAAATAAAGATGGATTTTGTTTTTAAACATAATTTATAGTCCTATAGCCTATAGCCATATCTATCTGAAGTCAGATGGAAAGCTTGGTTTATTTGGATGGGTTTAAAGTCCAAAGCCTCCATGCAGAACCAGCAGCTCACAGGACCAGCTGCAGGTGCAGCCTGGAGATCTATGGATGGTTCTCTGCTTGGTTCTCCCTGTTTGATCAGAGAAAATGCAGAGTCTGATGATTCATTAGTTACAAACTGTTCTTTTTATGTTCTGCACAGCTAATTGTTTTTGTAAGAGAGTAAAAAACTTAACTATTAGAAAACTAAATCATTGACTGTAGGCTGCAAAGAAAGGTTTGCACATACATGAAATCTCTGTTTACATCTTCCTCATTCTGTTAAACAGAAAAACATCTCATGAATCTTTCATGGGTTATTTTTAAACCCTCTACATCTTAAACTAGCATAATTAAATCATTTCCTAGTGGAAATCCTATAATAAATATCTAAATAATTAGTTCATCATAACGGCTACTGGGTCATGGATTTCACATCTTGTAGGTTTCAGAAGCACCATCTGTGGAAAAGATGATTATGACACTTTTTTGATCCAATGTCCTGATGAGAGCCTTTTAACAGTTAGGGTTTGGTTTGTGTGCACCTCTCTTTGCACATGAATGAAATGCGCTGCATATCGCTAAAGTTTCAGAGTAAAGAGGTCTTATTGTGTGCAGAAGGACAACATCAACAGAAATAAAACAGGATTTTCTGTAGTTAAGCTACACTTGATGGGAGAATCCCTAATTCTTTAGTTCTCTTAATTATCAATCTTTGGTTTTAATCACTAAATGTTTTTGCAACGAGCTCCACATTAAATACATTCACTGTTACACTGTTAAAAAAGTTACAAAAAAATACAGCAAAATACTATCAAATAGCAACAGTAAAAAAAACGTGAAACCAAAAATGCTCCTTTACCTTATTAAATACGATAAATATCCATTAATAAAGTTACTGGAAAAAAGCTGACTTTTATTCTGAAAAAATATAAAACTCACAGTGATTCACTGTGAAAATGAAAAAATATGCATATATTTTTCAAGAAGTTACTGTATGGATAGTAATATAAAAAACTCTTCATTTTTACGGACTTATTTGGATAAAACTACAGGTTATCTATCTACTAAAGGTTCCGCATATTACAATTTACAGGATGTACTTTTTTATCTTGAAGCAAGCATTATCTTCCATTATTATGTAACACTCTCGATGTGTTTACAGTTAATAAAACATATAATAGACCAGTGCTAGGTTCGGCTACGGGAGTAAAGAAATGTGTAAGCGTATTAATGACCACAGACCAGAGAATAAGTTTAAACTGCCGGCTTATTATTTGTTGAAAACAAAAGAAACAACAATATTACAAACAGTTGACATACAATGACACAAAACCTAATCCAAAATGGCTTCCTTGTTTCTTTCAGAATATTGTATTTATTCCTGATTGAGCTTTAAACCCAATGTTAGGTATTAAAGGATACTATTTATTTTAAAACCTAGGTTATAGTTCTATTTAAATTCAAGTTAATACTGTTAATTTATTCAATTTACAGTTTGGTAGTCTAAATCTTTTGGATCTATTTTAATTATTTAGAGTTCCTTTTAAGAAGTTAAGGTTTTAATTTCCTTTTTTAACCATTTCTTGTTTCTATTATAACCCCACAGACAATTTCACGTTAAACACACCAACAATGAATATTGAACGTGGTTCAAGAAGAAAAACAATACAACACAACAAAACAATCCAGCAAAAGACTGAATAACTTGTGCTTCAAATCAATGTCCATTCTTCTGATGATCCTGAAGGGTTAATCCCGTTTCTTTGAATCCAATGTTATCTCAGCAGGAAAACATGGGCAGGTCAAACCAGTTTGGATTAATTGAAACGTCCAGCAGAGGGCGTAGCTCCTGCTAGACGGCAGTTACAGGGCTCCTGGGTTACAGCTCGCCATCTTGTTTCTCGCCAGCGGAATCCAACTCATCAGTCGACTCCGAATTTCCCGATTCAATTTCCAGTAGAACCGTAAAGGCCTGGTTTAATAACCAACAAAGCATAACAAAAATTCGTTTAACTTTGTTTCGTATTGAATAAAATAACATACTCGATTTGGCGGCTGAGCATCGTGTGTGTGTGGGGAAACAGGCTTCACCCACACCAGCTCATCCGTTACTTCCAGTTGTTGAATTCTGTTACAAGTTTTTTTTTACTGTGGCAGGCTGAACCACAGAGCGCTCATAAAAAAACATGTACATGTACTGATAGTATCCTCCCATCTTAAAAGATATTGTCAAATTAACGACCTGATTCACCGTTATAAGGTTTTTGTTTTGTTGTTTTTTTAGGGGGGCGGGTATCCAGTAGATGGCGTTAATGTACATCCGTTAAATGTTTGCCAACCGCCATAAAAAGGAAGAAGAAGACCTCATCCACCGTTTCCACCAATAGGGTGGCGCGCTGCTAAGCTGTGTGCCGATCGTTCGTTTGCCAGCAGGAAACGATTCCGAAAGGCCATCATTTCTCCACCACGCTAACGGACACGGCTTCTGACCTCGTGCCCGCGCTATTGCGCCACATAAATATCGACGTTTTCGGATATTTTCCTCACCAGGACTGCCTAAAATGGATTCATATGGTGAGTACATCGTTTCAATTCGAAAGGTAAAGTTAATTCAGATTATTTCTGATGTCATTTTAATGTTACTGTTTTTTGCTAGGTGTGTTGAGTTTTTTTGTGGAGTTTTTAGAAAAAACAGCAATACGGTTCTGACTGCGCATTTTATTTTTTAGAAATGATTACTCTGAGTGCGTGAAATTTGCTAATTAGATGACTTATTCAGCTGTATCGTCTTAGGAGAGGTGGTGGTGTGGGCTTTTAGCGACACTATTGGTTCCATGTTCGCTAGACAGGTACAGTGCAGTTAGTGAGTGAAATGAGATTAAAACGGCATTAAGCACTGCTGCAGGTGGAGTTGCTCATATTCATAAAAGTAGTTATAAAATAATTTACAAAATAAATATGAGCTTCTAACAAACACCTGTAATCAGCTTTTTACACAGGCAGAAATGCTACGTTTAGGTAAGATTTCCTTAAAAAATAGTTTACCTGTAGTGGTTCACCTGTCGGCTTAAAATCTCACACCAAGGTTGGATCAGAAGTTGAAAGCCATCTTCATGGTAATAGGGTTTGACATTATGTCTTTAAGTACATTAGTAAACATATCTCTGGTATTTTACACATTTATTAGCTGTCTAAGTCTTATTTTCTCTTTTCTTTCAAACAGAAAGTTAGTCGTATTCCTGCCATTTTCAAAGCCTGAGTTTTAACTGCACCCGCAAGAAAATAATTCAAGACTCAGTCACTCTTTGAGAAACATGGTGAGATTTCAAGTTGTATAAGAACAATATATTTTGTTCCTTATATTTTCAAGCAACTTTCAGACAGTTTTTCTCTGTCTTTGCAGTAAAGTTCTGCTATTATGGACGGCATCAGAAGGGAATGACAAGCAAACCGATACCAAGAGGACGACGGAAAACCGACTGAAGACAGAATCAAACCTTGAAGGGACATTTATTTTGGTATGTTTTACCATTTTAAACTCTTGGTTGTTCGTGGCTTTTCATCTTTTCAGAGGGACT
>JAUZNJ010027832.1:0-16521 GCA_034780135.1 Jordanella pulchra | reverse complement strand
AATAAACTGTTTGAACTTTTCCTCTGTTTACTGTGGTGTTCTGCATGTGGGTTCGACACACCTTAAGCCCATCATGACAAATACCCTATATAAGGTGTGCTTAATTATTAGGCAACTTTGCTTCCTTTGGGTCAGAAGAGAGATTTGCCAGACTGAAAAGTCAACAATTGTGAGATGTCTTGCAGGAGGATGCAGCCGTCTTGAAACTGCGCAACTTTTCAAGCATGATCACCGAACAGTCAAGTGTTTCAAGGCAAATAGCCAACATGGTTGCAAGAAGGGTGTTGGGGGGGGGAAGGTGCAAAATAGCTGCCCACGAATTGAGGAAAATCAAGCGTGAAGCTGCCAAAATGTCATTTGCCACTAGTTTTGCCATATTTCAGAGCTGCAACATAAATGGAAGTATCAAAAAGCACAATGTGTTTGATACCCGGGGACATTGTCAAGGTAAGGAAGGCTGAAAAAACAACCACTGTTGAACAAGAAACATAGGATAAAAAGTTCACCTGATCTGAGCCCCATAGAGAACCTGTGGTCCGTCATAAATGCAAGATCTACAAGGAGGGAAAAAAGTCCACCTCTCTGAACAGAGTCTGGGAGTCTGTGGTGCTGCTGCAATGTTGATTGTAAACAGATCAAGCAACTGACAGAATCTATGGATAGAAGGTCTTTGAGTGTCATCATAAAGAAAGGTGGCTATATTGATCACTGATTTGTTTTTGGTTTTGTTTTTGAATGTCAGAAATGTTTATTTCTAAATTTATTGGTGTCATATTGGTTTACCTGGTAAAATAAAGAAGTGAGAAGTAAGATGTTTATATAAACACATATCCTCCTAAGATAGTCAAATCTAAAAAAAAAAGCACTACAACTTCCAAAAATATTGAGGTTGGATATTTAGTTTGATATTTGGTTGATTGAGAACATAGTTGGTGTTCAATAATAAAAAGAATCCTCTCAAATACAACTTGCCTAACAATTCTGAACACACTGGACTTAGATTTCAGTTTTTCCCAGTTTAACACTCTAATTTTAAATCTTATATCTTAATTAGTTTTTGGCAAAAAAAAAAAAAATACATCTTTGGCTAATAACTTAAATTTATCTTCATTTCATTTGATTAATAAACATCTTCCTTAAAAATTACGCTTTTCTGGTCAAATACAAACTATTACAAGAATGGCAAGAAATTTCCCTGGAAAACATGTAGTCTGACTGCTGCTATGATTAACCACTGGCTCTTCTCCTCTATTACCGATGTACAAGTATCTCCACAGTTCTTTCCCTCCTTTTGCACTCTTTTCAAAGTAACTCTAAATACTGTAACTTCTGTGACTTTTCATTAAACAACTGATGGACCAATATGTCTGATAGAAATATGCTGCAGTAACATTATGGAATCTCACATATGAGCTGTTTTATATGAGTTACTCTTTTTTTTTTTCCTGAGCTTGCACAGTCCTGACCAATTTCTGTAAAAGCACAGTGTGTTCCAACCTTCGGCTTTATAATTCACTGGGGTCCTAGCAAGAGCATACGGAGAACAATTCAAAACCAATGGCACTAAGAGAGAGAAGAGTAGAAATATTCATAATACTGAACCTTCAAACATATCTAAACTCCCTATTAACCCTTTTCACTTTTTTCTGGTTACAACCATGAACATCCATTTATTTCTGAAATATTTTTCTGATAGACTAACTTAAAGTAAGAGAATTGCAAAGCAGAAAAATAAAAAGTTTTTAAAGCTCTTCAAAAGCAATCAGAAAAGTGTGGTTTGTATTTAAATTTAGGTTCATTTAATCAAAAAAAAGAAAAACATCACAACAAGCTGCCTTTGGAAGTCACATAAATACTTAACAGAGCTGTAAATATTCAGCTGTTTTGTGAAGCCCATGTGTGTTGGTTGAAAACAGCTGTAATTAAGTTGTATCAAGTTAGAAAAAAGAACAACAGACATTTTAAAAAATAAAGTTGGGGGAGAAGTTTTAAATGGTGTTTTGGGTTATTTTAAGTTTAGGATATAAAACAACTTCCCAAGAATTGAACATAGCATGGAGCACTGCTCAAATCATCATCCCAAAATGAAAAGCTTATTGCACAGCTGCAAACGCATCAAGGTATGACTATTCGCCTAAAGTGACAGGCCCAGGAAGAAGAGTATTAATCAGGGAAACACAGGCCTCTTGGCTGCTCTTGTCTGACCTCTTGTCTAGTTTTTATGAAAAGTGACAAGAATGAGGCTATCGTTGAAAAGAAATTATAAAAACTGAGCTTTCCAAAATCCATTTAGGGCAGACAGACAACTTCGGAGAAAAAGTAAAATGAGACCATGAAATAATCTTTTAGCAAAGATGCTAAACCCAATTTTTTAAGTAAGACTAACACCTAACATAACCCTTCAAATACTGTACTTAACAACCAAAGAAATATCTATGTTCTTACATAAATGAAACAGATCTTTGAGATTTTATGATTAAAGGTTGCTGTAATATGATAAAATGTATGTATGAATACTTCTGCAAGTATTTAAAATGACTAAACATCCCTGGAAGGTCTACTGCCCTGATTATATTTAACCCCTTTAAACAGAGCGGTTTTAAATAAATTCAAAGATTACTTCCTTAGTGAAAATCACAGACATCTGATTAGAACTCAGTAAAAAAAGGCTTACAGGATAATTGGTTTGGAATTCTAAATCATTTCAGACTTATGGCAGAATAGCTTAATAAAAATAATTTTGATGAGTAAAGTTCACACATCTGTACTTAAAAATCATCTTAATCAATGTGAAAATGAATTGGTTCTTCCACTAGTTGAATATTTTTTTATTAAAATAGGTTAGAAATTAGAAAACCAGGCTGAAAGAAGGACAAGGAGAATTTTCTTACAAAGGACTGATGGTGCAAGGCAGAACTGTTATTATTCATATTCAGCCAAAAACAAAACACTTTTAAAGGTCCTCTGTTTGTGAACAAGGGAATATAATTCTCTCTGTATTGACTTATGACTTAAGAGGTTAACATCACTTTGATAGATTACATGAAAAAAGAGATCTTTAAGGTGTCTGAGAACCATAAATAAATTCCATACACCTAAAAGGTTTAGTTTTTCAAATCAAATGTTTGCATTTATGAGATAAGAAAGTTATTATTTTTTTGTTCATTTGTTTGTTTGTGTTTTTATCACTGTATCTTATACACCTTCTGCAGATGTCTACTGACAGGCAGGAAGATAAACTTTGAATTCCATCCCAGTGAAATTCATCTGTTACTCTTTTTCCTATGGTGTTAACGATAGCCCCTTTAAATGTTATAATGGCTGGTGCTAATTTAGGATACAGATCTTCAATTACTTCCTGAAAATGTTTTATCTGTATTTAAACATTGTGAGGTTGAACAAAGGTGCAGCATGAAAGGCTCTATAATGGGTTGCTGAATGCTGAAATAAGATATCCTTTATGAATTTCTCCCACCTTCAGAATGTTGAAGGAACAAAACCTGCCAGAGCAGGATATTCCACTCCACAACATCACAAACTATTACAATTTTCTAAAATGCAACTGAAAACACCTCGGATAGGACCAAGGCTAATTAGAACCACATTTAGAACAATAATTGTACCATTTTTCACCATTGAGCTCCGAAAAACGTAAAGAATTTGCAGTAAGTGTAAAAACCATCACCATTTTTAAAAGAAAAATAAACAACTGTTCAACCATCACACACATCACACATAATCCTTGATGTAAACTCAAATTACAGAGGAAAACTTCACCCTGTGGAAACAGTAAAATGGCCCAGAACTACTAAATGTTTCCCAAACTGTCCAGAAATGCCACACCCACCCAGGAGATGCCTCTTCCAAAGTCTCTATTCAGCATCCTGCCTTTCTACCCCAGACCACAGCTACTATATTATAAAAAGTGATGCTAGAGCCTCTCAGGTCAACATATGTCAAATACAGGAATGGTTGACTTGTAACCATACAGACACATGAACAGTAAAAGAAAAAAAAAAATCTTCAACAATTCCTCCTTTTGAGGTGGTGAAAAAATACCTCAAAAGATTGCTTATTTATTTTATTATTCCACTAAAAACTGTTTTTTTTTTTGTTTCAAAGATGCAAACCATTTTTGATTTGTTTGTTAGATTTTTGAGATATTCATAGTGTCTTTGTCAACATTTAGCTTCTACAGATGTAATTCTACTTTCTATAACTTGATCCAGGTATTCAAAGTTGTAGTTATTTTCCATCTTCATCTTACACGTATCCTCACAATAACCTATGGATATTTACCCACCATACATCAACAACATAGATTAGTTTGTTGCAAAGCAGAATAATCAATTAGTCCATGCTAAAGTCAGGAAGGATTTTTCCATATTTGTCAATAGAAGGTTCCACATTTTAAACCCAAACTGACTACTTTGTCCATTTCAGGTCAACTTTGAAAATATAAGTATAAACATTCATAACAGATTTATAACATGTATGTCTTCTACTGTATGGATGGATGGATGGATGGATGGATGGATGGATGGATGGATGGATGGATGGATGGATGGATCTTTATGTTAATCGAATCAGGGATGCCATCAATGACATATAAGTATGCACATTCTATTCCATTAAACATACTTAAAATATGTTATTAATTCCATCATTCTTCAAACTGCATAGATGGAATTGATGGAAAACGGTGCACAGATCTGTTTTCAGCCTTTTAGCTACTAAATTTAAGGTTATATTAAAACACTTTTTGTGGAATACATAATATTTCCTTAGAAAGAATGGGCTAAAGACCAGATATTGAAAAAATTGCATGGATGCCAAAATGCTTGCCATTTCCATAAACTACCTGTTACCTAAAGGTCAAAAGGGGAAATATGTCATTGATGAGCATTCAACAAACATGGATGGTTAAGCAACCCTAAAAAAATGCTGGGTAAAGTTCAAAGTCAGGCCAGTCACATCGAAGTGGTGAAAACTGCATATTTAGAAAAAAGAAGTGGACTATTCACCCACACAAAATAATGGCAGCCTTCTAAGCACATATAAGCTCAGCAACGAAGTGGAAAAGTATGAATAGAGGTTATATTAAGTTTCCTTCTGTTACATACGTGCAAAGACGTGCCATGTCAAAGCTTACCTCTACAGATGGGCCGGTCATCACTCCAGCCCACATAGCTGTCTGTCACTCTGAGGCAGCTGATACTCTTTGAACCCTGCAGTTCATAACCCTCGTCGCAGGAAAAATGCACTGTAGCTCCCCGCCTGCAGTTGAATAAAACAGAAAATAAACAAGTGAAAATGTAGGAGGAATAGAAAAACATATTCACTGGAGAGAAAAATAAAAACCTATTTTCTTATCCCTACTGCCGTGATTTACAAAAATGGCACAAATGCTGAATACAGATGACATCCATTTGTCTGTGTTACAGGTGACCACTGATACAGACAATAGCTTTGACAGGAAACACGACTCCACAGCCCTTGTGGTAATATCACTATGTTCCAGAAGCTGTCTTTTGCTGTGCGTTGACAAAAATAGAAGGGTACCTATAACAACTTAAGCTTACATATTTGTCGGTTTTAGTTTGTTTTACAAAAGCTTGACAACAGCAAAAGCATTACGGTAGCACATATTTTGATATAAACAACAGAAGGCTCAAAACAAGATAGGCTGTAGAAAAACAAAAAAATGATCCCTACATTTATTTGTTTTTGTTGTTTTTTAAACAACCTAAATGAAAGGTAATATTGAATGTCATGCTGCTGTTGATGTTATTCTACTTTACCTGAAGTCAGAGCCCTTTCTTTTCCCCCGATCTGGAATCCCAGGATCAGGACACATGTTGTGTCCTTGTGCTACACCCATCTGAGACACTAGTGACAGAGAACACATGAACAAAGTGTACTTTAATCAACAAGTCAAGGATTATTTCTTTTTTTGTTTTTTATACGGTTGCTATATAAAACGTTTTTTATGTGGAATACAGTTAACCTTTAAAGCAAATGCTAAACTGATATTATAAACACTACTTTGCATAAGAAAACTCAGATTTTAATAATGATTTTGTTGTAGTTACTGTTGTTGATGATTTTTTGTCTATTTAGTAATTATTTTAGATTTTAATCACATTGTGTCCTTGACATTTATTTCCATGTCTGGTGCTGTTTTTATGATATAGAATATCTTTTCATTCCATGCATTGTTGTACTCGTCCAACATTCCTATGTAATCCTTTGGGTAATTTAGTCTCAGATTTTTTGTGTATCTGTAATGTCTGTCAATTAAAATCCAAGTAAAGCTTTTGATGTAACACTAGCATGAAAAAATTTATTACATTTTCCACTGAGATTTGAAGTGTTTGCTAAAGTAAAGCTGAAAAAGTATGCATATCTACCTATATACAAAAGACACTCACAATCCCATTTTTAAATAAATGTTTTTTAACCACTAAATATCTGGGAATGTCTGTCTAATCATGTCATTGCATGCAAAACTGTGAAGGTGACGTGTCAAGAGGGGTCAGGTAAACTTGGCCAAGTGGGTAAGCCCTGACTGACTGCCAGGGGTCAGAGTTCTGAGGGGTCCAATCAATGGGACACCTGCACTTTGGCACCAGTTGCAGACTAAAGCAGGACTACTATAAATTCAAAACAAGTCTTGGTAATGTCAGCAGAGCTTGCCAGTGTGGAAATAAGTAATACATGCAGAATAAATAAGAGTCTGAGAAAGTTGGCTATAACCCAGTTTACTTCAAGCTTAATGGGAGGAAACTGATTTAGCCATTTTTCAAAATGGATAAATACAATTTAAATATTATTCATCATTTTGAAATGTCACGTTGGCGCAATACCTGAATACTTTTATTTAGTTTTCACAAACAGCAGCACTGAATTACTGATTCTTGTACATGTTCCTGTTTAATATGAACTACATGATTAGTAAGCTGAGTTTTGCAAAATATGCACAGACCCTCACTAAACTTTGCACTCCACAATTTACTGTCAAAAGCAGCATTCTTTAGCAATAAAAGTCTCATAGTTAAATTGAAAAGTGTCCCCAGTAGCAGTAGCATTTGCTCATCTGCCTTTATAGAAAGAAATTTCAGTGAATTCCTGCATCTGAAAGGTTAAAGGTGATTCCGGTCCATCTTTGCTGCTATACCAGCTTCAGTATTTCTTGGAAAGCTCTCATAAGGTTAGAGATTCTGTTTATTGGATTTTTTTTTTCCAGGAACACATTTTTCATGTCACACACTGATGTTAGACATTACGGCTTGGCTTGTAGTCTCCACTCTAATTCATCCCAAAGGTGTTCCGTGTGGCTGAGGTCAGGATTCGGAGCAGGCCACTCAAGTTCACCACACCAATTTTGCTCTTCCTTATTCCTATGGACGTTGCCTTTTTAACTGGTGTGCAGTTGTGTCTGCAGTCATGTGGAAAAAGGAAGGGTCCATCCTCAAACTATTATTGCAAACATAACAACATAAATTGGCAAAACAACCGGGCTTATCCAGTGGATGCCGGACTGAGGGGAATGATTTGTGACTCCAGAGAACGAGCCTCAACTTCCTTAAAGTAAATGAAAAGGAAAAGAAGAGGAAAATTTACAACCAGACTTATTGAAGAGATGACTTCCTCACACAAAGTAAAACTAGAAACGACTGAGCTCTTGAAATATTTGTAGACACAACCTGTACACCTGGGAGCTTGATTGTTTACATCTCTAGCCATGGAAGTTATATGCGCTCTGAATTAAATTATTTGAAATTGAATCTGTATATTTGGCAATATAGTGTATGCATGTGAAAATGACAACATGACCAGTTCTACGGCAATGTGATGTTGGGGCTTAGAACTCTTGCACTAGTGCCAGAGGTTTTAATATTGTTTTTAATGCTGCTTCATCTGGTTTGTTGAATACAAAACAAACCCATCATCATATGGAAAGGGCCTAAAATGATCTTTAATTGCTCATTAGTAGCAATAATAAAAGAAGGTAGCAGCTCTTTCCATTTTTTGAACTTTTTATCCTTACACTAGTACTGTACTTACCCAGGTAATCGTAACAATAGATCTCATTTTTCAAGAGAGACTTTTTTGTATAGCTGTGTATTATCAGAACATACCCTCCTATTTGAAATAGATAGATTGTTTTTTATCAAAGAGGAGATCTGGAATACCTAAACAGGTAATTAAGTTTATATGAGCCATTACCAAGCTAAGTGTCATTAAATTACACACTCCTGTTTGTGATTTGCTCTAATTTGTCAGGCCCCTTCTAGACCTCTTGGTCCATTATTAAAATGTGCTGCTTGCACCTGTGTTTGCAGATTACTGTAGTACAGTTTAGGGCCCTCGTCTGTACGACTGCATGCTCCCATAGGCACTAATTATGATTTGCAAACAGTCAAAAATTTGCATGTGACTGCAAATTCACCTTCAAAGAGTAGTTATACTTATTCATGTGAAGGCTTTTAAACAGTGCTCATCACACTTTAAAATGTTTTAATGGTCAAAACTGCACATATACACTAACTTTTATTAAACCTAGAGATGTCTTTTTAGCAGATTAGCAGGTTAAACTGTTCACATATTTTTTTAACCATTTTTTTTCCACATTTAAACTCATTTTCTTGAGATGCAAGAGAAAGAAAACACCGAGTGAGACATTTCTCTCCACCTCTAAGGACAAATCTTCTTACCTACTGCTAACCCCTGGCTGTCAGCTGGTTAATGAGGACGATAACATTCTCTCTTTCTTTATAAGAAAAAGAGTTTGTCTGTTTTGATAATATACAGGCTTGGAATAGGACTTAAAGCACCTCCACCTCTATTTTGTTATCAGGGTAAAGCTGCTTTAAAACTTATAATTTTCCACTGCATGTATAGGTAGCAGCTGTCTGCTGCTTACTCTTGTGGATTGTTCTAAAGATTAACTGAGGAGCATAAGCTTGTAATAATATAACCATTCAGTATATAGAATCACTTGAATAATGTTATAGATGTGCGATTCATCTATTTAGTTGTAAGCACATCGTTGTGATCAATTTACTCAAAACAACTTTACATATTGCTTACCGACAAAAACATTCTTTTATTCTTTAGAATAGCTGTGCTTGATGAATAAGATGCAATGTCTCTAATTAAGCAGAACACTTAAACACTAAGAATGTAAGCATCTCTCTCGATTTAAATACTTACAATCCTTTGACATAAAAATTAAAACATGTTGGTAAAAACCAAGTAATCCACACATGCAAATTGTTTATGGGCAATAAATTAAAATGAAACATGGAATAATTATTTAACACACGTACAGAAATCTCTCACAGAAAAGACTTTAAGGTGTTTCCTTTATAAAGAATTATTCACAATAATGGCTCAGCTCTAATTTTGACCCATTCTTCGACACAAATTGTCTAAATGTATTTAATATTCTGGGGTCCTGTCTAGCTTCAGTCCATTTCATAACTTTTCAATTGGATACAAGCCAAATGGACTGGGCCACTATGGTAATGTTACTTCCCTAAAAACAGTTAGGTTTTCCTAACTGGAAGATCTGGACTTTGCTTTTTTATTCACATTTTTATCAACAATGTCTTAGTACATATTACCACTCATTTTATGAAGTCTGCCTGAACCCCATTCTGTCCAAAGCTTGATGTTCTCAACTGTGAAACATCATTTTTAGTGTTTTAGGTGATGTGCAGAGCAACTTCTCATCTAGTTGTAGATTATGGCCACTAGTTTGTGGTAAAACTTTTTAATTAAGGTATATTTGGCTTTACCAATAATACACCAATGTGCTATTCTTTGTTAATGAAAAAAACTAGAAACCTTATTTTAGGCCACCAGTTAGAAAAAAACGCGCTGATAGCAAGAGTTTCTGAATACGGAAAGATTTCAGCTGGTTTCTTGGCTATATGGGTGAGTGCTGAAAGTTTGAGTGAACTATGTTCCAAAAAGCCAATTAGAAATACTCAGTCTAAGAGGAATAGTGTTAAAGGCGCAATAAGGACATTTTCACTACTAGGTGGGGCTTTGAGAACTGTCTGTGGACCAAAACAAGTTGTGTATTAAGCCACGCCTATCTCTACCTCCGCTCTGGCTGCAACCCTGCATTGATTTTACCATCTCAACCTTTGGCTCATGTGCACATATTCGCAAAAGATTAATACACAGCGGAAAAGCATCACCTTTCAGAGGAACGTGTCTGGTGAAGAAGTAAGTAACTCAATACTTTATAATGCTATTACAAGAGAAAGGTTCGATCTGCTGTGTGAACTCTCCTTAATTTTGTGCCTGGGAGTGGCATTTCATGGGCAGGTAGGTGCTAAGCTTGGATGATGGATGAATTCCCCCATCACTAAACTTGTTACAAGTAAAATATTTTATTCTGATCCCAGTTTAAATGCCAGGGCAGCGAACTTTGTATTTTCTAAAAAAAAAAAAAAACAAAAAACAAAAAAAAACAAAACCTACAACTACATTTAAAGTTTGTGTGAAGGTAATTTGTGAGAAAAGGGAGAACGTGGGATACATCTGTATAATGTAGCACTGCAAGCTGAACAAAAAAAAATGTTACTTCATAACATAAAACTACTTGATATGTTTTGAAGAACTAGCAGCTCAGGAGAGAAAAAGCACAAGAGTCCTTGTAATGAAGAGCAAGATGCCATGCTTGCCACTTTCAACACATCCTCTGGGGATTACATGACTCAAAAGGTCAGGCTTGTTTGCCGATCTGTATTGTGAAGGCAAACTCTGACTGGCAGAAAGTGTCAATCTCTATCAAACAGACTTCCCAGTTTTATGGGTGGCAGTAGGACTGATAATTATTTACAAAAACTATCTTAAATACAGAGAGATCATCAAAAGAAAGTAGTAGCAGAAGCTATGCACAAATTCATATTGACTAAATATTTAGTGAGTAAAAGTTAAAGAACTTACACACTGATATCTTATGGTGGTTATCTTTGCTTGGCAGCATCTTTACACCTCGAGATTTAAGTTCTGTCATCTTCTTCACTGTTGAGAAAACAAAACAAAGAAACATGGAAGAAGAAAGAGTTTGACTAAGAGACCAACTAGCAGATTAATATCTGCAGCACATAACATTCATGCTGTTAATTATGGAACTAGCCACTGGGCTTTGTTTACATTGATTTATAACAAATTAATTTATAAACCAGCTAAATAAATGTCTAAATGTGAACAGTAAGTAAAAATATGTAAAGATATATTTTCCTTTTACGTTTGGATATAAAGATTTTACAATAACTAACAAAGCAGGGAACTCTAAAAGGTTTTTGCTTTTCTTAGGAGCCCTTTTTAATACCACGGTTATTCAGCTAAGATGAGGAATTAAAAGATCAGCAAAGGAGATCAGATGCAAAATAACTAATGTTTTATACAAAGAAAAGATGTGGTTTAAGACAGGAATCTTTTTATAACTGCAGTGAGATTAAAAGATAAGTTATCATGGTAGAATAAAAAGCTAACATTTATTCCTAAGTGAAAACACTCTTTCAGCATTATCAAAGACCCTAATAAATGATTTTGACTTTTTGTGACAGTGGAATTAAGGGTGTTTTTTTTAATATCTTCCTTTGCCTCATTTCCGCTGAATCTTATTCAGAAGAATCTAGGCCACATGTCAAAAAGTCACTTTAAGATGTATGTGATAAAAGAAATGGCAATTAGAAGGATTTGTTCTACCAACAACACACAAAGAACAGCTTGTTACTGGCATTTTGGTATCTAAATTGGGACAACTGATTTTGGCTTTGAAGCAATGTGCCTGGTTTCTGACAGCAGAACCTAAGACTTCTATTGATCTTATTTTAACACTTATGTTTATTCAGAAAATTTGTGTATTTAATCTTAACTCTCATAAATAAAATATATCTTGTCAAATGGCCAAAATGCAGTTATTGGTTATAACATAGTCCCTAATTAGTGTAAAAAATTTTATATATATATATATATATATATATATATATATGCGTGTGCGTGTGTGTTTGTGTGTGTGTTGTCAACACATGGTTACAGTAATCTCCAGTCTCAAGACCCAAGCCTTATTTTAAGTCCCAAATGAAGGAACAAAAGTTTATAGGAGAGTCCAAAGTTAAGGCATGGTAGTCTCGAGTTTGGTCAAACTCATAATTATTTAACTCAAGGTTTTAAACATGTAATTTCAGCATTTAAGTAATCCAGTCAGGATAACAGTATTTTCAAGATTCCTAAAGAACTTCTTTGGTTTTTATCTGCGATAATGATAATGAGAAAAAACAACTTTAAAAGCAGAGGATTATTTTGCTTTGCACTGAACATATTAACTAATGAAACATGTACTTTTGGTGAATTAAGATTACACACAGTGAACTAATCCATGAGAAAAAAAGGTGGACTTTCTGATAGATAAATTTTACTTTCATGTTAACCAATGTCAACAGTAAAACCTTTTTAAAGGATATTTGAGTAACACCAGATTATTAACATAAATCAAAATATAAATGGGAGTGTATGAAAATGACTTATGTGATCAAATTCATTTTATAAGACATTATTTCAATGCTTCTTTTTGCAAGCATGAAAGCACTGACTTTGTTTGTGCTTCCGGTTTAGAGCTCTGAGACTTACGATGCACACATAAAAATATGGGGACTTTTTTTGCAGTAGGTATATTATTAAGGGATCTTACAATAATTAACTCTCCATAATTCTATTGCAGAGAAAATTGCACTGCAAATCATTTGATAAAAATGCTAATCATAATATTTTATTAGTTTAAATTAGAGTCAGAAACTTTGACTTCCAGGCTCTATAGAGCAAACAAAAGCCCATCACTTGCTCCAGAATTGCAATTAAGAATTGGTCTGAGATACTTACTTCTGTTTGGATTTAAAAGCTTACTGAAAGGGCCTTAACAGTATGGTGCAGAGCTATGCTGCAGAGTGCGCTAACTTTTAGTTGTGTGATGCTGCTGGCAGCTTTTTTCCCCATTTTCCCTTTTTTTATTACTTTGTGCACAGCTCTCTGCATTAGGTCAGGTCCTCTCTACAAGTGACCAGCCTGTGTGAGGGAAGCACACAGGCTGCCCCAACATTGCGCACATGGTTCAATTGAAACACTTACTACATGTTGTAAGTCATCAGGCATTTCCATTTCAAAGGCTTTAGGTCAAAGTAAAGGCATTGTTGTGAGTCAAGCTCTAAGTCTAATCAAGTCAAAAGTATATTCATTATATATGTACCCAGTTAAAATCTATCCTAAGTCAAATGATTCGAGTCTGCATCACAGATTTTTATTTACCTTTATTTCACTTTATTCTTGGCCTGTGTGACATGAAATTAATTACAATTGTTTGGTTTGGTTGTGTTGGGTTGGAATGGACGGACACACGGAATAATCAAGAACAAATTAATACACTTGGGACAGTCTTATTAAGAAATTAATAGGGTAAAAACTTTAAACATGTTTTCTGTCTCAGTATTTATTTTTGTCATAACTGACTGTATCCACACAAATAATTGAAATCTTGTTGTTTCAGGGCACATAATAAACTTGCAGGGATTGTGTGAGCACAATCTTAACATCTCAGATTATTAATATGATTAATTCCCTACTTAAGAAATACATAGAAAGTTAGGTGAGATCTTTTCAGGTCAGACTTTTAAAAGCAAACCCATTGCTATTATGTGTAAAGCTAGATTTCTCTTGAGAATTAAACTAAAATTTAAAGAATTTCTTTTTTTTTGTGTATGAAAAAGATTAATGGAACAAGTTTTTATTGAGTTACCTTATTTCCGTACCAATTTCATAGATAACTTCTCCTTACTAAAATACTATGTGAATTAGTTCAGAAAACATTCTGAGGTTATGTAAAAGCAGTGCATGAACTCAGGTCCCAAAAAGTTTTACTAGCTTATTAATATTTTGATTAAAGGCTTCCTGACTTGTTTTTATAGATCTATCTCTTACACAAGGCATCATTTTATTTTATTCATTTAAGATACAATAATAAAATTCCTTAGTTTCCTGCCTGCATCTTATCTTGTCAATATCTTTATCATTTTTTAAATATTCAACCTGCAACTGAATAAGCTTGGATCATGTAGTTTACATTCCAGCTGTTTCCTATTTTTGTTTTCATACTCCCCCTCTCACCCCTTCCAATTATCTCCCTGGTGGATGACTGGAGGTAAGATCTTCAGAATAGAAAATCTCTCATGTTTTCTCAGTGGTGCCCCCTGCTTGTTACAAGGACAATTTGACTCAGGTGTGTGCACTGGGGAGTTTTGGTGTTCCTGCATGTATGCGTGTGTGCTTACATAATTCGCCCCATTTACCTTACAGTTAACTTCTTCTACCCAGAATGTTTAGAACTGGCAAAACATAAATAAAATTAAAATTTATATAACATTCAACATTTAAAAGGGAAAATACCACTTAATATTAATTAAACAATAGGTACTTATTAAATATTTGTCAATGTGAAAAAAATGAAAATGAAATTCTTATCCATCTAAACCTATAAGCACTGTAAAAATCCTTTTTTTGTATTTATCTTTTTTCCTCAGGCCATTATATGTATATTTTAGGTCTAGCTGGGAAATATTGACAGTCCTAAAATATGATGCCCTTCATTTTTTTAAAAAATAACTGTAATACTGTTTAACAAAATTGACTGAAATATTGTATTTCTGTTTTTTTTGTTGTTTTTTTATCAAACATCTCTTACCCCTCAAGTGATATTTATGGATTTACATTGATAAAGCCAAAAGGATTCTAATTACTGTTGCTCAAAATTAAGATTATATTTAATGTTAGCCTTTCTTTAAACACTTGCTAAATGGGAAATTAGGTAAAAGACATTACTGAGTTTATTGTTTTATCTATACCTTTGGGTCTTTGAAAAACTAGAAATAAGAACCTTCCAAAAAAGGCAACCGATCAACCACCTAGATCAACAATGAATTATTCTAATTAGTTGAATTCACTGCCTATAATTGGCAATGTGTGTATGATAATTGCTAATGCCATATTTTCAAACCTTTTGAAAAAACTTCATCTTACCCTGGTAGTTGGCACTAAAACCTCTCAACCTGTGGTTGCCATCTGATGTGAAGTGAAGTCGAAGCCAGTTCTTGCTGCTAATGATTGGTGAGGGTAGGTTTGGACCAGTAAACCTGCGAACACAGAGAAAAGAAAATAGATTCTCAGCACAGCTAAAGCAGGCATGACCATTGTCTGTCCTCTAGGGCCGCTGTCCTGCAGGTTTTAGAGATTTTCCTGCTTCAACATAGCTAATTTCCAATGATAGGTTAAAAAAAGGGTTTTGCTGACCTGCAATTGAATCAGCTGTGCTGAAGCAGTCAAACCTCTAAAACCTGCAGAACAAAGGCCCTCGAGGACCGACTTTGGGTATGTCTGCTCTATAGGAATGGGTCACCTCTACAGTACAGTTATCATGGTATTACATGGAATGAATGATAAAAAACATTCCAGACTGCTTATTACTAGAAGTATACATCCTGCATGAGGTCAGATAAATCTAGTAGGTTACCTTTGCTCACTTTCAGACACGTTTTATCCAATCCTCTTCAATTTAAACTTTCATGGGAATGTCTGTGCTTTTGTTTAGTAACATATGGCACTTATGTAATCTGATATGCTTTGCATATAATCAGGTCTAATGGCATCTGGTTTGTCTTAGCCTTGGCAGAATACGCAAGTTTACCTCAGTAGTTTATTTTAATTATACAGCAAAGTAAAAACGAATGCAGTATATCCTTTGTTTAGAGATGTTAACATACTGCTCTAAGAAGAGGTATTAAAGTAACTAAGAGTAGTTTTTATATAAACAACTTTTAAACAACTTTTAATTAAACCATGAACCAAATATTTACAAAACATTGTTAAAAACATATCTAACATTGGTAAGGAAAGCAATTTATTTTATTGCTTTTGAGATATATTGGTGAATCATACACTACAAACAAATAAGCTGGCTGCTGATCTGTATTTTAATGAAGCCTGTTGCTTACCAGGCACTTATGTGGTTGTTAAAGGGAAAGTCATTTGGATACATATGAAGTTTTATCTGAAGAGGGATCATAACAAGCTTGAAAACACACGTAAACACATATTCTGAAATTCATATATTTTCTATTTACACCAAAACATTGAGGAATTTGTTTTATTAGGATGGAGAGTGAATAGTATTTCCTTTGGTACAAATTACATTATCCATTCTTTATCAACCTTATCTAAGATACCTAATACATGATATAAATAGTTATATCATATAAATTTTAGGAAACACCTATAGTCATATTTTAATCTGTGCTTTTTAAATGGAATGTGTATAGAGAACAATAGTACACGAGCAGAACTTTGAATGGGTGGTCTATAGAGCCTTTGACTGTATTAGGTGCTTAAGCTGGTAGACTTTCCCCCAAGTTTCATTATTAAGACACACACACACACACACACACACACACA
>JAUZNJ010027831.1:0-16521 GCA_034780135.1 Jordanella pulchra | reverse complement strand
GAGGGCTCCAGCCCAGGAGACCCACGGCGCACTCTGCTGGAGGAAAGATGGAGCGACAGGCTCCGGATCCCAACAGATTTAGATTTTTCCGCTGATATTTTGATGAGTTATCATTGGTAATTATTTCACACTCCTAAAGGGGAGAGGTCTTCTTGCCATCACCTTAACTCTTGGCTTCTCTGGGATATTTTCTTTCAGAATAAAGTCGGTATTGTGGCCCAGCTACTACAATACCTTGATATTACTTCTAGTAAGGAGAAACATCGATAGTCATTGTTTTTTAAGACCAGGCTGCCCTTGAGATAATCTGCTTAATCTGAAATAGTTTTCCTACATTGTATTTTAATTGAGTATTGTTCATAGTTATTGTGATGTAACTTTTGCAGCCTTTGGCTCAGGGCTCCCATAAAAAAGAGGTTTTAGATCTCAGTGCAACTTCCCTGCCTAATAAAGGTTAAATGGAAATAAAATCCATTGTTTACACATGGTGACACAGAGACACAAGGGACAAACCACCATCCTTGCACAAAATCATGCCTAAAGTGCAATTCAGAAAGATCGATAAACCAAGAGTTTTTTAAACTGGAAGAGGAAGGTGTATTGCCTGGAGAGAACCAATGCACATAAGGGAAGAACATGGAAACTCTATGCAGAAGACACCATGCTGGAATTTGAACTCAGAACCTCCTTCCTGCAAGGCAGCAGTGCTACCAGTGGCAGCATTGTGCAGCTTTTGGAGCCACATTATAGTAAAATCAGAAGATAACATTAAATATTTATCTGGTCAATATATGATGATATGATAATTCTGAGCCTTACAGTTTTTCCTTTTGAAATGTTTGCAGCTGATGTTTAAAAACGTTAAGAGTTAAATCTATCTATCAAGAGCCCTTGGTGAAGTTCTTGCTGTGCTGTTGAGTTGTTGTTCAAGGACATCTGTGTGATGATGCCACCAGTTCTCCCCTCTGGTGTCTACTGTAGATGTGCCAGCTCTTTGCAGATGTGATCATTTACAGGTTTTACCAAAGGGGCTAAAATAGATTAACTTTACTTTTGTCAAAGTGTTTACTTAGGTACAATATATACTGTGATGCAGGACGATTTGCTGTACAGGAATAAATATTGCTATGCCATATTATGCTTTGCTGGTGTGAAATCCTGTTGTGTCTTCCCTGCAATATAACTGCACTCTCAAACTGCTCAGTATCCCTGACATCTGTTTCCTGTTTAGATGAGAGGAGTCGAGTATGGGACTTTAAAATGAGAAGCAGCAGCTAAAAAGAAAATGTGTGTATGCACAGTCAGCAACAGGAATCTGTTAATTGGAGGCAATGAACTCTTAAAACACAGATACAAAAACATAAATTGAATTGTCAGCTTTTCTGTCATTAATCCAGAACTAGATCGAAATGGTTAACGGTGACACAACTTATTTAAACTTGAATAATCATTTCCAAAGATTTTATGTGACACAGTGAAGCCAACACTTCTGGAGGGGGCATTTCTAAAGACCACAGGATGGAAAAAAGCAAACAGGCAAGAGCTTGTTCTCTTTCAAGTTATCGACATGCCAGGATTTAACTCGGCACTCGGCTCTGTGCTAAGCCAAGTGGTTAATAGAGCCAAAAAGAGCAGTAAAAAGAAAAACGACTTCAGGCTGTTGCAAAACAATAGGGACAGAAAAATAAGATTTGCACCAGATTTTTAGGGAAAGTTTCATTTTTAGCTGTGAAAAAATTTATCTGTCATATAAAGTCCATCTCATCCATCTTCCTGTTTGTTCTGATTGTTGTCTTGGTAACGAAACAAGTTAGGGTGGCTGTGTGTGATCTGCATATTAATTATGGCAGAAAATCAAAGGAACTGACATTACCTGAGATAATCTTAGCAGGATTTAAAGCCTGTCCGAGGTGAAACCGAACAAACAACAAAGGGTGCGGCTTTTTTACTCAGCCTGTTTCAGGTAAGAGAAGGTTTACATAGAACTTATTTCTATCAAAACATGAGAATAAATCTAATGAAGCCAGTGTGCCTTGCCTGAGTTTTATAAGTTTATGTTGTGAGCTGGTCATAAACTTTACCGGGTGGGGGATTGAAGAAAAGATCATTTTTTCTCTTGTATAAAGTTACAGTGCGTGAGGGGTGGGACTCTGGACCCATTTTAGATTATGTTCACCTCAGGCATCCGGCACTGCTCCGCCCACACTGGCAACAGCAGTGTGCAGCATAAAAAGAGGGCAGCAGCAGAGCTGTACATCTCAGCCATTCCCTTCACTCCAGAGCAGGCAGACCTACTAAGCAGCTTCAACAATGAGCAGCCTATCAAGAATCAGCATGAGCAGCTCTTACTCAGGGAGAAACCTTGGTGGTGGGAGCTTGGGAGGAGGCCGGGTGCAGAGGGGGTATGCCTCTAGTGTTTATGGTGGTGCAGGTGGAAGTGGAGCAAGGATCTCTGTTTCCTCTGCTGGGTTTGGAGCTGGAGGTGGAAGCTATGGAATGGGTGGGGGTGCAGGTTTTGGGGCCGGTGGAGGAATGGACCTCCACGTTGGAGCTAACGAGAAAGCCACCATGCAGAACCTGAATGATCGTCTGGCTTCATATCTCGAGAAGGTGCGCAAACTGGAGAGTGCCAACGCTGAGCTGGAACTGAAGATCCGACAGTACTTGGAAAGCAAAACCGGCCCTTCTGCCCGGGACTATTCGGCATACTATGCTACCATTGCCGACCTGCAGGGAAAGGTGAGTGGATCGACTTTCCCTTTCCTAGTGAACCACCAACATTTTCCATCCATGCACTGGAAAAAACGCTGTGTAATTCTTTACAGTCAATACTAAGAGCTGCCTCTTCTGTCTACAGATCCAGGAAGCTATTCGTGTCAATGGAGGCATCTTCTTGGCCCAGGAGAATGCCAAGTTGGCAGCAGATGACTTTAAAACCAAGTAAGAAAAGGGGGTTTAATACTTGCTATGCTCATGCACCTGGAAGAAGTAAATGAAAGATAAAATATCTATTACTGCCCTACAGGTATGAAAATGAGCTTGGCATGCGCACATCAGTGGAGGCAGACATTGCAGAGTTGAAGAGAGTGCTGGATCAGCTTACATTAGCCAGATCTGACCTGGAGATGCAGATAGAAGGTCTCAGGGAAGAACTGGTCTTCCTTAAGAAGAATCATTTGGAGGTGGGACAAAAACAATAAAGTTTAGATCCATAAGCTTAAAACACAGAAAAATCCAACGTATCAAAACATGTCCTATCATTGTACAGGAAATGGAAGCTATGAGGAACCAGATGAGTGGTCAGATCAATGTAGAGGTGGATGCAAAACCGCAAGTAGACCTGTCCAAAGTTATGGCTGAGATCCGTGAGCAGTATGAAGGTGTGGCTGCCAAGAACCAGAGAGAACTCCAGTCTTGGTTCGACTCAAAGGTGAGACTTGGCTTTTTGTTAAAAAAATCGTTTAAAAGTTTGATATGTTTTACATCAATGACCTTTTTACCACATCTGCTACAGACCGAGGTGCTAAACAAAGAGGTGGCCCAGAGCACAGAGACTCTGAATACATCTAAAACAGAGATCACCGAGCTCCGTCGCACATTACAAGGCCTGGAAATCGAGCTACAGTCGCAATACAGCATGGTAAATTATTTCACCCAGGCTGTAGTTCTGTTCCCATACAGAAAATGTTGTTATTCTGATAAATTTATGCATCCACTTCTTATCCCTCCTCTCCTTAGAAAGCGGGTCTGGAAGGCACTTTGGCTGAAACAGAGTCCCGTTACTCTATGAAGCTCCAAGGGCTTCAGATGCAGGTGACGTCTCTGGAGGCACAGCTAACAAAGCTGCGTGCTGATATAGAATCACAAAGCCAAGAGTATAAGATGCTGCTGGACATCAAGACACGATTGGAGATGGAGATAGCAGAATACAGGAGGCTGCTGGATGGAGAGGCCAGGTAATTTAACAATTGACAATTACCTTTTCATTAAAAACTAAATGAAAACCTCCTAATGATATCTATACACACCCTGTATCTGTGTCTTTGTAGCATTGGGAGCTCAGAAAGCACCACAGTGAAAAAGGTCATTGTGGTCACAGAGGAGATTAAAGATGGCAAGGTGGTCTCCTCCTCTAAAACCACCTCATAACTTGGTGCATGCAGAAAACCGAAGGAGCAGCTCAGAAGGACATATGTTACCATCTAGATCAACTTAATTGCCTTCATGTACCACTGCCCATGCAATAAAAGCCTTTACACCTTTATCTGTGTCTTCATAATGCTTGGTATTGTCATGTCAGATGTAAAATATGCTTTGAGGAAAACAATGTTTAACTGTGAGTTTAATGGAAATTAACCCTGGTGGTTGACCAGAGCAAGAATGCTGGTGTTTTCATATGTTAACTATAAATAAAGTCAAAACAACTATGGGCAAAGAGAATGAAAAAACATTTTAGTATGTGAGACAAAAAACAGCAACAACATAAATCGTCATTATGACAACCAGCTCTCTGAGCTTCACTCTCTTAGGAGTTTGTAACTTCTGTCCTCCAAGTGAATTACTTTTCATTATAAATCAATATAATGATCGGACTCAGAGTACAGCTCAGAGTTTCAGTTAAACTGCACACTGTAAAAGATAGAAAAGATGAAAAAGTTAAAAGAGCACTTAAAAGGGAGAAATTCAGAAAATGGAGAGCGCTTTTACTAAATCAGTGGGAAATAAGGAGGTTAGGGATGAACAGGAAGGAACAGGAGGGAGAGAGACAGTGGTTACTGGACCAAACAACACCTAAAGAAGGTGTTGGTTAGCTTTATTTATTTTTGTTTGTTTTTCATTGTTTGATTTTATTAGGATAATTCAGATCTTTACATTTAGTGTAAAAATGTAACAAATGATTGCATTTAGATTTAACAATCAGGAATTTGCTCTTCTCTTAATAGCTTAATTAAGCTTATTAGGTTAATAGCCAGTCTGTGCACTTTCACTTTAATTCCAAAGCACTCATAATAAAGAGAGATGTTCTGTTGGTGTTTCTTACTTTTGTTATCAAAAAGAAAATGTTATAAAATGCTTCAGGGCTTTAAGCTACAGTCATTTTACTTATTAGATGTGGATTATTTATCCGATTAATCTATTAATCAGATAGCAAACAGTGCATAATTCACGATTTTTTTTATAGATTTTTAACAAATTGACGCCAAAACCATACCTCTTGAGATGTTCTAGAGAGCACTTTTTGTGTTAAATGTAAAATGCATGTATATTTTTAACAGTTTTCCTCTTTTTGCTCAGAATTGGTTATTATTTGAGCAAATAACATGATATAAACGTTTTATACTTCACATAATACATAATCAGATAAAGGAGAAACATGAGGAAGTCTGCACCAGTCTAATTGGAAGGTAGGTTAAAGGTGTTGTGCAACTTTAATGTATTTATTACCCACTCCATTGGGAGTGGTAAATGTTATTTAATCAGATATTATTCGGACTTTCGTATATTATTAGGGAAGACACACCCTACTGGTTGTGTCTTAGAGCAACAAATGAAAGTGTAAATTGAGCTCAAACAGTCAAACAAATAATTCTGCACATATTTAGAATAAATTCACCACAACATCAATTAAAAATGTAAGAAAACAGATTTCAGTTGAAAACTCTTAATCAGGGGTGTGCAGGTGGCGCAGTGGTTAGTGCGCACGACCCATGTACGGAGGCCTTAGTCCTCGACGCGGGCGACCCGGGTTCGAATCCGGCTTGTGGTCCTTTCCCGCATGTCTCTCCCCCTCTCTCAAACCCCCTTTCCTGTCAGCCTACTGTCAGAAAAACGAGCCACTAGTGCTGCAAAAAGCTCAAAAAAAAACTCTTAGTCAAAACTAGTGAAACTTAACTAAAATATGCTACTAAGTACAAAGAAGAAGGAAAAACATGGCTGAAAGCCATAGTCAATGAGATGATATCAGTTTATCGTGGATTTTATGTTTGACAACCAAAGTTTATCGTGAAGAATCTGGAATGTGATTAAACTTTAAGATTTTAACTAATTTAAAGCAATTGGAATATTCTCAAATCATTTCACAATGAATAAAAGTTGAATAAAACATTATTTGGCCAAATAATGTTTTATTAAATGATTTGTTTAATCAGAAACCAATAACTTTTAGTTAATTGATTCTTTACCTTCTCTGACGGACTAGCATCTAGCAGACGTGAGGACTTCTGCTTAAATGCCTTTTAGTCATAATGTGGTAATCAAAATATAATGAGCGAATGAGAAAACACATGAAGGTAAACATTATATTGTTGTTTAAACCCTTTATTAAATAAACAACAGCTCAGACGTGTTAGCATAGCGTTGTAAATGTGGACAAGCACATGTGGTCCGTCTTGTTAGCTTTGAATACTCAACAGTAAGTACATGAAATGTTAGAAAGTCATCAAAGAAACATATTAATTTAGCTAGAAACTCTCCCCGACTTGTGCCAGACCTGCAACCTCTGTGGATCTCCATTTTGGACTTCTGGTCCTGAGCATGGGCTTTCCATGATTTTCTCTGAGGTGAATCCCAGGATAGCGTCACTGAAAGAAATATTTTGTGCTGTGGTGTTTTTGTCCTTAAACAGACTGTTTGTTGTGCTACGTTCTATTTTTTTCTCAAAATCTGTTGTATTTATCAGTTCAACTCCTTACTTCCTTTGTTTCAGCCAGAACCGACCAAACCGGAACTCCTGGGACCAGCTAATCCAACCCATTCTCTTTCAGCGTTTTTACAATTAATACATTTTTGAGTCATTATTTATTTTTTACTGTAAACTAAATAAAACTTCATTGTGCTGACTGTATTTAGAAGAAGAACCCTGGTATTAAGCAGATTGCAGTTATAATTATTTAACTAATGATCATTTATTGATTTTACCCTTGATTCTAAATTACATATTAAATAGCTACAACTTCTAGTTCTAGTCACTTAATATATTCCAATAAAGTATAGGAACATAAATAAACTGAACTGAATTTAATTAGAAATAGAAATAAATATATAATAAATAGAGACTAACAATAATGTTAAAATGAATACTTCTCTGCTGGGAGGATTTTGTGTATATTACAAAACACACAGGGAACTTACATTTTATTGCAGAAACTTTATTGAATTTCTTGGATCATTTTTATCTTTTTACTCCACTTGATCCACATCCACATCTACAGTCTTAGTGGAAGTGACAACCTTTCCATCCACAACCGTCTCCTGAACAATGATTGTCTTTGTGATCACTGCAGAAAAAAAAGATTTAATAACAGATTGTTAAAGTTCATAAAGATTGTAAATGTTAAACTGTTTCGAAGGAAATCTGTTTTACCTTGTTTTGAGCTGCAATTGGAAGAAGGAAATAAAAATCATTACTTCATGCTTATTTAATATTACTCATGTACTCATTGCACCTTCACTAGTTCCTACCTGTCATCCTCTCCATCTAGCAGCCTCTTGTACTCTGCAATCTCTGCCTCCAGACGGGTCTTTAGGTCCAACAATGTGCCATACTTTATTTGCATTTCAGAAATATCTGTGTTAATGTTTGACATCTGAGCTTCCAAGCCTGTGATCACGGCCTGGAGACCTGCTAGCTGAGTTGCATAGCGCTCATTAGTCTCTTGCAGAGTTGCCTCTAGAGAAGATTTCTGTGGTATTAGGAGGAAATGGTATAGAAATTGTATATTACTTATTGGTCTGAATGACAGAAACATAAAACAAAATTTGTGTCTGCATGACCATATCATCCAGGCATGACAAAATTATGTGAACTGCAGCACCGAAAAAGATCAAAATAGATCACCTAAATCTAATTCTTACTTTTTATGAATCTCCAAAGCCAAATTTACAGTGTGTTGTCGAAATGCAAAATGGATTAGGAGTGGAACATACCATACTCAAACTGGACTGAAGTTCAATCTGAAGTCTCTGCAGGGTGCTCTTTAGCTCTTTAATCTCAAGGCGGGATGCCCCAAGGCTGGATGAATTGACCTCTACGTCCTTCTCCACCACCGTTATCTGGGGAGAAACACAATGCCAAATATTCATGGGATTCCAGGGAAGATTTGACAAATTGCAAGGACTGTAAGCTCGTGTCTCACCTTACTCTGGTACCACTGATCAAGTTCCCTACGATTCTTGGCAATAACGCCCTCATAGTGTTCTCTGATCTCTGTCATGACCTGGTTCAGGTCTACAGAAGAAGGAGCATCAACCTCAACGTCCACCTTTCCTCCCATCTGAGTCCTCAGCAGACTAATTTCCTGCAAAAGATTATGGGGGGATTTGATATGAATAAAATGAAAACCTTAAAATATCATCCCTTACTGTTTTTATAATTGAATAAAGTGTTGCTGTACTGTATTAAATGCATCTTTGTGATTTCTTTGAACTGTGGTTGAGATGCATTGCGAGTGCTTGACAATGAGCTAATACAGAAGAACAATGGGAAGAAATCAGTCTTTCATCTAACAACAACCTGAAACAATATTGTTCTGTTTTATTTGGGGGAAGGAAAAGGTCATGTGTGTTTTATGCTTAGTATCCAACAGAAATATGTGGCAGATTATCAGCTTACTCAAAGTAAACACCTGCTGATGAAAGTTTTTGAACTGGTGTAGTTAATCAAGGCAGGAGCGATTCATCTCAGTCTCTTGATTTATTCTCATGCCTAAAGTTGATGAAGTTGATTCTTTGTCATGGGCTATTTTCTCTGCGGCCTTACCTCCTCGTGGTTCTTCTTCAACATAATGAGCTCTTCATTTAGAGACTCGTACTGACTCTCCAGGTCCATTCTGAGCAGATTAAAATCATCCAAGACCCTCCTCAGTCCAGCGATGTCACCGTCTACAGCCTGCCTCATGCTTAGTTCGTTCTCATACCTGAGAAAATTTCATGAGGGAGGGCAAAGCAGGTCAGAGGAATTTCAGTGTGTCATTAGAAGAAGAGGAAGTTTGCAGTTAGGCATGAGTTCATTCATGTGATCTATGTGTGAAATACTGCTCCCCTTAGAAAAAATGCTTACTTCATTTTAAAATCATCAGCAGCCAGTTTTGAATTGTCAATTTCCAACAAGAGCTTAGCATTGAATGTGGTGGCATCTCGGATCTGAAGATGGAAAACAAAGTAAAATTAATTTGAGTCGACATGAAAATGAGCATATAATCTTTTTAATTTCAAAGTGTTTGATGTAGGGTAGAAAGCATACAGTGTTCCTGATAAATGAACTGTTTTAAATTATGGGCACACGCTATGTCAATGTGAGCATCTACCCTCATAGGAGGACAGTGAAGTAAAATATGCATGATAACAATCAAAATTCCTTAGCAGCATTCTTTGAATGACATCTAGCAGTGCTAATGGCTCCAGAAATGTGGCACCTTCACAGACATAATGTGTAATTAGATTCCCCAGCAAACATGAACATAGTATGGTCGTCAGAAACCACGAGAGGGGTTGAAAACTAATGCAGAACTTAGATACATTCTTTTGAGTGCTTTTCTCCTACCTTATCCTGCAGGTCTGCGATGGTGGCCAAGTAGCCACTGTAATCACAGGTGATCAGAGTTTTACTTGCATACCACTCTTTGATCTGCTTTTCCAGTCGCTCATTCTCCTTCTCCAGCTTGCGCACTTTTTCCAGATAGGAGGCCAGACGGTCATTTAGGTTCTGAAGTGTGGCCTTCTCACTGGCATCAACATGGAGGTCAAGCCCATCAGTGAGATTGAAGCCTCCTGAATAGGATGAGCTACCAAACTGGGGTATGGAGATACGGGTCCCATAACCTCCCGCACCACCGTAGACACTCATGGTCTTTTGGCTGATTGACCTCTGGCTGTAGGATCTGGAGCTAAAAGACATCTTGGAGAGTCTGGATCTGGACCAGTCAGGAGAAATGGAGATGAGTACAAATCATCTATGGATGTCCTTAATTATATAGAGGCCAACAGCAGCAAAGCGGGAGGGGCCTGAAGTTTCAGATGAAAGGGTGGAATGCAGTCAGCGAATCACCCCGCACTCCTGTTTTTATCACTTCATCAAGGGTGTGGTGGCCAGGGGTAGGGGTTTCCTTGCCCATTATCAAGCCAAACCTGTGATTCCACATTTTCTTGTTCTGGCTGGGCAGTCGGTACACTAATCCTTAAATATTATTTTGTTGGGGCAGTAAAGGCACAAACCTCTTTTTTTTTTTTCATTACATTGACAAATACATTTTAAGAACTACATTATATTTCAAGAATGTTTAGGCCTTCCAATTACATGGTAGTGACAGAAGTGGCACATAACAGTTACAGTTTCACCTCTGTGGAAACTTGGCACAGACGTTCAGAAAATGGCAGCTGCAGTTAATTTGTTCACAAATGCTTTTAGGAACCATCTTTTTGGAACCCCTCAGGATTAAACCAAAGGATGAAATAATGCTTTCAACTAGCTCAGTAACAGTAATAATCTCCATGGTCTATAGGAAAGGTTCTCTTCTTTTGCAGTGATAATAATGTTTGTGAGTGTGTAATGTTGCTGTTAGCCCCTTTTGAAAAGCATTTACCTCAGTAATGGTTAGAGATGTCCCGTACCATTTTTTTTTGTCTCAATATCGATTTTGATGCTTGTGCTCTGAGCATTAGCTGATAAGTATTGATACAAGTGTGTCACAAAAAAAAAAGTATTTCGATTTAAACTACGCCTTCATGACTGTGATATATATAATTTTGTTAACGCCTGGCTGAGGTTAAAACAGTGAATGATAAGGTGAATTAATACAGCAAATTTAGGCCATTTATTTCTTAACTAGAAAAACACAAAAAAACTGTAGTGCAACAAGAACTCAATAAATTAAATCTGGGAACAGTTATTTTTTTAAGAATTTAAAGTGCAGCCATATGAATGTAAAATGAAAAGGTTTTATAATAGAACAATATCAGAAACATTAGTCCAACAGCAACCAGGAAAAGGTCATTTTTAAGAAAAAAAAGTGTAGCCATGATACTGTAAAATGAAAGGTATTAAGAGCAGCAAAGAACTGTGTCAGAACTAATGGAACTAACCAGCAAATAGATTTCTATTTTAATACCTATTTTAAATGACATGGTATCAGATCGGTGCCTAGAATCACAGATCCTGATGCCTGCATCTTCTGCAGTAATGGACACATTTTCTTTGCTGGTATCAGAATCAGAACAACTGTATTGTGGGTCATAGCCGAAATAAAACAATACTGATATATTTAGATTATTTGTGAATTATAAATTCAGTCTGCCAGTAAAGAAAAATAAATGCTTAGAAAGCGATTTTCTTTTGTGATAGTTAGCAAAACTCTAGACAAAAGTAAACAGCAGGTGTCCTTTAAATATTAACATGATCAGGTAGTCACTGTGTGCATTTCACGTGACTGACATCGCTCTGTGAACCCCTTACAAACTGTGTTAAAACATATGACTGAAGGCCTTCTTTTTTTAATAAATAAATCAAAATCTTTCAAAAACGAGTTTACTTTCCTTTTGGCTATAACAGTTAAAACATTCCTATATGGTGCAGTTGTGACTAAATATTGCAAAAACAACAGTCACTCTGCTCTTATGCATTACACACTTCACAAGGCAAAACATTAGTTCTCACTGCAGAACTTAAAAAAACTGGTTTAAAAAATAGTTTGATTTCTTAACACTGTGTTCCTGTTAATTGCATAAATTTAAATGACTGAAGAGAGAGTCGATCTTAAAGCACAGCGACCTGGTATCAGGGGTATTGATATTTCTGTATCAATCCTCACATCCATAATGCTAATTAGCAGAATCTAAAATGCTCACTGAAATACAAAAATTACAGCTTTTAAATAACAAACTGAGAACACAGTGAGAAATACGCCTTCTCTTCTAGGGCTGTAAAACGGCATTTAATCATTTTGTTTTTGCAGCTCTGGTTTAGAAGTTACTCTTGACAAATTATCTGGTCGAAAGCTTAGAATTAAACAGAAGAGATTTATATAAATGGGACTCTACATTTAAAACATTGCTGCAAATGCACCAGTTAGCCTAGATTATATTCATCAGTACCTGGGGAGTAAAAGTCAAAACAATATACCTCTTTTTTTCCCATCCAATGATGTCTGTATTTGCCCATGGTGCATAATCAGTGCTTCCCTGCATTTTACCGTGAACCTGTCAAAACTCTTTGTTCAGCCGTCAAACTGATAAGCAGGGTGAGGTCAGATGCTGTGATGAGTTTGCGCCTAAAGAATGTTTGTCATTCTGTTCCTTTTAAACCAACTATGACACAAAGCGCATTAAAGACACATGAGAAAGTAAAATGTAAAAGTATTTTTTGATCAACAGTAGCAGTTTGAGGCAAATTCCTAGTTTCTATGAGTTTAGACAAAGATAGAGTTTAACATTTTTCTTTTCCTTTTCTGTTTGCATAACAAAAAATTGTAGATCTAAAGGGCACATGTATCATGATGATGATATGTTTTGTTTTATTTTTTATTTCAGTATAGTGGATCACTCATCCATCAGTTATCCAATCAAGTTTCAAAATAAAAAAGATCTTGCAGCCTGGAACTGGGTGTATATATTTTTCTTTAAAACAGCAAGATCTTCACTTTCCTTTCCATGCGCCATAGGGGCCTCTTATTTACCCAAGTGATTGCCATGACAGCAAGATAGACTTGTAGAACAACTTTCTCTATTTAATGTGTTCTCCTAAATGTCTTTTTCCAGTTTAGTTTTACCTTTGTTTCTTCAAAATAAAATTCAGCTCTGCTTTGCTTGTTAAACTATACCAACACCCTGTGTTGCTGCAGATTGTCCCACTGATAAACAACACAAAACTTGTATTTTCAGTTACTGACATGTTGATTATACCTTTTATGAAAGCTCTGTCGTAAGTTTCTAAAGTAAATTTGCAAGGTGATAATAGATAATAGAAACTAAATGGAATAGAAAGGACTTAATTTTAATTAAAATGTTTTCTACTTAGCTAAATAAAAAAGATAGAATTATGAAATAAAAATTGTTTTTGACTTTATTTTGAATTGCATTTTTCTGTGCATCATTTGTTACGGCAAATGCGGAAATTAAAATAAATTCTGCCCACCAAGTTTTTCTATTATCACATTTGAAATAATGTCTAAGACTAATTGAAAAATTAGTATATAGCTTCTGTATAAGAGTTTTGGTATCCCACTGCCCCCCTCACAACAGTTTGCCAAATCGTTTGCTTATTCCTTTTCACAGAACTGCTGTAGCTGAGTCACAATGCAAACATTTTTCACTGTGAATTTACAATAAATAATTGGATAACTTTTGCATGACTTTCACAGTAAGAATTAAAGCAATATACTGTGAAAGATACTCAAAACAATTTACTGTAACTTCATATATTCTATGTTACAAAACATTGTTGTGTAAGCAAGACTGTATACAGTAAACTATTGTGAAAGTAATGTATCAAATAATCTCATATATCGGAAAAAACAGTCTAAATCTTCTATTAACAAGAAAATAAGATCGGTTCTCTTCATTCAAGCAGCATTTATTAAATCCTTGCCAATCTTCTGTCTGTTCTGTTTTAGACAAGGTTTTTCTTACTAACTTAAAGAGCTGTTATGGTCTTCACAACAGCTTAACAATAAATTACAGAGTGACAGTAAATCACTGTGAATTTCCAATGTAAAAAGTAAAAATAATGCAAATGAATCCATCCATGTCGCCCTCTAGTCAAAAACATCTTCAAGTGCAGAGGAATGGTACAGAAACTGTCACTTCAACAACCTGTGTCATTAAACTATTCAGGCATCTGTGTCACAACAACAGTAAGAGAAGGAAAAAAAAATTAGAAAATATCCTAAACAAAACATGTAGTTTCAGTTTTAAATAGATTTTTTATTGCAGGCTGCATTCATCAAGGCGTTCATCGATGCCTTTTCCCATATTGACTTATAATCCAAACTTCTTGGGTCCTTCCACCAATACATTTTCACCATTGTATTTTTTGCCATTTTTAGCTAAGTAGCAACACCCAAGCCCAATAACTTTATTAGCTAGCAGAAGTTATTAAATACTATAAGAGAAATACAGTGTTTAGGTGCTGAAAGACTAATGAGAGGAGGATCGAGCTCGGCAACTTTATTGGAATATGCAATAGAACACTTCTATGTAGTACAGCACACTTTCACTCTAGCTTCTTCTTAACTATACTATTAGCAAATCCAAAGTATCCAAAAATAACCAGACTTTTAAAGGTCCTAAACGTTGTGCCCAATATTTTGTCTGATTTCTTTACATTTTTCATTAATGTCACACAAGGAAGATCCAGCGCTGTAATACAGTCTTAAAAAAGAGGCTTGTTACAGGTGTCCCTCTGTTTGGGTTATACTGTGATTTGTGGGCTAGCAGAAGTTATTAAATACTATAACCATTAGAACTTCTCCATATTGTCCAAGAGCAATAATTTTAGTGCACTGAAAAATGTAAATTCTGTCATTTTCTAAAACAATGCTCTTTCTCTTTGTTTCATTATTTTAAAAAAATAAAGCGCTTCTGTAATTGTACCTTAACAGTAAAGGAAGTTATATCGTTT
Source organism: Jordanella pulchra (assembly GCA_034780135.1). NCBI lineage: Eukaryota > Metazoa > Chordata > Actinopteri > Cyprinodontiformes > Cyprinodontidae > Jordanella > Jordanella pulchra. The sequence continues at coordinate 1,910 of JAUZNJ010027831.1, read as the reverse complement.
TTGGCAATAAAACAAATCTGTCTATTTTTACTTTGTACACCTAGTATTTTTTTGTTGGCCTGAAATGAAAAATAAATATTAAGGGTCTCATGCATTAAATTAAAAAGATTAAGGGAGATATATGTGCAAAACAATGTATGATTTGTCTTCTCCACAGTTATACATTTTTCTTGTACTGTCGCGTGAAATCGAAATTAAGTGGATCAAAATTAGTTGTTGTATTGAGCTCAGATAGAAGAAGTTGTAGTGGTATAAGCACTTTTCTCAAAATGCAATATTTGCAGTAAAGGTGTATTCTGTGTAGTGATTTGCTGGTTGAGGCCAGTAGCTAACCTTCCTGAACCTGTTTTAGCCCTGTTTGCTCCCCTTCTGCAAATGTTTTTTTTTTTTTTTAAGGAAACTAAAAAATAGCAAACCTTAAAAATTGTAACTTAAAATTACCAATTGACTAAAACTTCTTGAACTCAAATGTATTGATTTTAGAGTGAAATGAGCTGAGTCCCTACTTTTTTGACAGCTTTGATGGCCTAGAAGTGCTGACATAAGGCATTTCCCAAAATAATTACAAAAATCACAGTTTCTCTTATTTTTTTATACTGTTTTGCAGAAAATGATTACATCCATCTAAGATGTAGTTTTAACTAAATGCTTAAATGCTAGTTTCAACACATCATGGTTGGATATGGATAGTTAATTCTTTTATTAGTTTATAATCCATAAATATGCTAATGCTATTCCTGTACAGGCAGTAATTTAAAAATGAATTAACTTTAAACATAGAATAGTAAGGAAGAATGTTCAGTATTAACCTCCCTGCAAACAGGTTTTATATGTTGCTTAAGAGCTGAAGAATGAGAAGACATTCCTAATGGTATTTAGGTGGGGCAACATGGTGTTACCTAAAGTTAAGAGAATATTTATGTTAAAGAAACAAGTTTGTTAAGGTGAACAGGTTAGATGATTGAAAGCTTTGAACAAAGGAGAGAGTGATTGCAAAACTCAGTTTCAGAGCAAATGTGTAGAAAGGGGCTCAGGTTTTAAAGTTCCGAGATATTCTAAACACAAATCCACAATATTCTATGGAGGAAATTAAACTGTTTTGGTCCTGCACATGTTACACATCATCTATTTATAATTTACGTCTTTATATTGCACTAACTTGTAACAAAGTGTGCTTTTCTATTACTATTTCCACACTTTATGAACCTGTTGCCTTAACTACCAAAAAATAATAAATTAAATAATTCTGCTCTCTCTCTATCTGCTTCCTGGGGTGTGTTTTTAGAAAGTGTGTTTTTGCTTTTTCCACAGTTATGCAAATCATGTATCCCCTGCTAAAATTAGATGAAAGCCCCTGTGTGAGAAATGTGTTAGAAGGTTTAAGAGACATTAAAACGCAGGTGAAGTTTATCTTCCTTATTCAAATGGGAACAAAGCAGAAATGTTTGGATACTCTTTGATAATACTAAATTTCAGATCAGAACAGCAATTAGTTTAGCTTCTACTTTCAAGGATGGATTAGTAAAATAAATTAAACTTTATCAACCCCATTTTCTTTTTTTTTTTACTGTCTTCTGTGTCTGCAACTGACACAGAACACTGCTGCCAATCTGCTAACCAGTAAAATAAGACATAAACAAATTACTCCCACATTGTCCTCCCTGCACTGGCTGCTTGTGAAGATTGTTTTTAAGATCTCAATTTTGGTTTTTAAACGCTCAAAGGATCAGACCACACCTGCTTATCTGAGCTTCTACTCAAGCATATATAAGCTTGCATCCATGAAGTGTGAAGGCGAGAGGCAGAAGTTAACTCCCTCCAGCTGCTGTCAGATAGTTCAACAAAACCCTTGTACCTCACTGCTCACATCATAGACTAATCAAATGCACATCTGAATTTTGATATATATA
>JAUZNJ010027829.1:0-16525 GCA_034780135.1 Jordanella pulchra | reverse complement strand
AGGCCCTACACCATACTAATAAGTTATTGTGGTCTAAAACCAGGTGTTTCAGTTTCATTGTCCAACCCCTGTATTTCTATGGACCTGTCAAAATTTATAAGACATTTATTTATATAACTAAATTTTTTTTCTTCAGCGAAATGTAAACTTTTATTCTGCACTGCTCTAGGAATGCTATGGATATATTATCTTTTGGAAAAGTAATAGTTTGATTAAAAAGTTGTAGTTATGATCTTTAAGTTGCTTTAAAACTGATCAAATAAAACACAAGAATTGCAAAGTTAATGATATTTAAAGTCAGCTCATAAACTCTACTGTATAGTTGCAAAAATGACCTGCTTGTGTAATTTCAGTGGTCATATGAACAGTTTAGGACAAGATAAGATCTTGAAATAAGTTGAACTGTAGATTGTTTGGGCTTTGTCACCAATGCCAAGATAACACATATTGTTGTCTTCATCGCTTTGCATGACAGAGATTCACAGGGAAATCTTTTATTTTTTTTAATTTTCCTGTAAGATTTAGTACATATTAACCATTTACCAAATAACCAAGAGGCTCAGCTGTTTGGTGGAAAGCCTCAGGTCGCCCAAGAAAACTATCAAGTGCCAGGACCATCTCTTAAAGAGGATTTAACCAAAGGGTTGAGGTACAGATAATGCCAGCAGGAAGTTGTGTGTGTGTGTGTGTGTGTGTCTGCACGCCCAGGAGACATTTGGATGCTGTCTTGGTATCAAGAAGGGCAACAAGGAACCAAGTTCCCTGCTGGAAAATCATCAATGAAAGACTGAGATATGACAGGAATTCCCAAGATTGGCCTGTTGGTGACTGGGGTGAAATATTTTTTCAGGTGGAGCGCACCCTACGGACCCGTTGGGACATTTTATAACAGGACACTCCATTAAATAAGGTGTGGCTCCTACACAAACACTCCCATTCCTGTGTCGGTTTGGCTTTCCCTTAAAGAAAAAAATTATCAAATGCCAGCACTATCTACTGAAGTGAGTTTTTCTTTCATAGTACAAAAAGGGATTAGACTGGGTTTTGATTTTATCCATCAGCTATAGATATGAAAGAAAAAAAACTTGACTTAAAGGACAAAAAAAAAAAAACATCTAAAATGCAAGCGGCCAAAATGACGTCATTGGGTTTAGCCCCAATGGTATAGTTTAGATAGTTCTGATATGCAGGGGTCTTAGAGTAGACCCGATACTCCTCCTTGTTTAAAGAAGTCACTGGAGTTGGCTCAGTAGGGATCCCTCTCAGGTGCCACACTTTGGAGGTTTTATGGTTATGTACCACACAGAAAAGATTCTTTTTTGGACTTCGAAACTTTTTTTAATCCCACTTATGAGGCGGATCAGGAGCTCAGGGTTTCCTCCTGGAATTGACAGCTGGACAAAACTAATCTGAGACATGCAGATCACAATGAATGGATGGAAATGTTAAACTTAAATGGCGTGACATGATATTTATTTGACCATCAAAAAAAGATATGGACAATTTGATGGGATGCCAAAGAGATGATGATTCATTGTTAAGAGTCAGACTCAAATAATTCCTAAATTTGGCAAAATTGCACGCACAATTTAGACTTGTACTAAAATGACTTGCAACATATTGAGATGTTGCACTTATTTTACTGTAAAATTGTTTGCTAAACTAGTGACAATGGAGGATAATCGGATGTTAATGGCTTATTATAGCTTATTTATGCTAGCTATAGCTTCATAATATCAGCAACATGAAATTTTCTCCAAATGAATGCTGTGTTTAAAACAAATTGTTCATTTTACAATTAAAAAAAACTGATTGACCTCAAACCTCCTCAATGCCAGGCTCCTAAGATAGCTGTCACACTACACCTTTGGCTGAAAATATCAATAGACATTTTAGGCAGGCCTGTTAAGACACCTCTGCTGGCAGCGGTTTGACTAAAGATAAACACGAGGATTATTTTTTGGAGATCCTGCTGAGACGTTAGTCCTTTAATACTGGAAATCTTCCTTAGGTGATACAGGGCTGACTTTGGGTACACTTATAAGCAAGCTTCCCTTGTCTTATTAGGCTCAATAAGAGGCTCAGCTGTCAGGGTCAAGGAAGGGTCGCTTAAGTGATCACTTTATTACTCTTAAGGGTATCTATGTCAACATAAAGTGAATACAGAACATGTGGTGGCGACCACCTCATGAAAAATCGGACACAGCAAAATGAAGGGTACAAAATCTTAAATAGTTTTTCTTTTGAAGGACTAAGCTTTGCATAGCTTTATTAAGACCCTATGTTATCCAGGTGGATTACAAGGGTGTACTATGATGATCCCAGACTAATTTCTATTCTTTGTGTTCGGAAGGCAATAGAAAAAAAAAAGGTTCTCTACTTTAAATGAGTTTGTATTGTTTATGTCTGAGTCATGAGGAATTAAGAGTCCCATTAAGCTTTGGGTGAACTAATTAGAGAAGTTCTTTTGAAGTGATTGCCTCACCCCTGAAAATAAATCCAGAGATCAGAAATAGATGAGTAGATGTTTCTGCTCTTAATGCTGTGTTTTTTCCTGTCTGCACTGTTGTATTATCAGTACTCTGATGAATTTATACAAACTGAATCCAGTTTTACCCTCAGCTGTCTGAACTCTGACATTGCATTCAGTTTAAAGCAGCATGTTTTTGATGCCAATAATGGGATTCTGGTTCCCATCATCATGGTCACTTCCCAGTTTCTACTTCCTCCTCACACTTTATCTATTGTGTATCTTTGCACTGAGAGGTCTGGCCCAATGGATTTAGTGTCTTTACAGCAGCAAATTTAATCCTTTTTATAAGACAGTTTTCCTGGGGATAGTGTTGCTATCAACTGGTACCTTTTGAACAGTTTTTTTTAGTAGGACTGCCTCTCTGTAGGGAGGGTAAGTGAGTAAAGTCCAGGCTGAGGAAGCATGTTAAGAGATCGACTGATGCATGTATTTTTTGTTAGTTTTTTCTTAAGCTGATACCTATACCAATTATTTTCAAATCAGTCTAACCAATCCCTGATATGTGCTGCCGATATTTGAGGGCTGGTCGATTCTTAAAGCTGATATTGCTTCTTCTTCATCAGTTTTTATGATTAAAAATGACACAATGATTACATATGTCTCGAAAGTCCCAATTAAAACAACAAGAAGTGCTGAGGCATCAAGTTAATGTATGTCAGTTGAATTCCATTTATTTAGACATCCCCAATTTACAAAACATTTTATCTCAAGGCACTTTTGACAGACAATCCATCCAGATCATCCAGTCAGATTAGTTAAAAGTTTTGTATCTTGGGAAACCTATCTGATTGCATTGAGTCATTGACTTTGCTGATTTGCTACTCCTGGATGAGCTTGTAGGGACACTAGACATTTGGTTGAATTGTGGTGTTAACAACACTGATCCACCACTGTGAAAGACCTTCTGCTGATGCCGACTGAAGATTCAAGAAAACAGAAGCAGAAATAAAAAAGGTACGTAGAATTATTGATCCATAAATACTTTCTATGTTAGGAAAGGTAATAGTAAACTAGCTCCAAAGGTCGCTCTGTCCAGGAAAGAAACAGGCAGATGAGCACTCAGCAGATTTTCATGCCAAAAAGAATGAGAAAGAGACCAGGCTAAGCACTGAAAAAGAGTCCCCAACTCGTCATCGTCTATGACAAAAGTTGATGATGGCTACAGCCTTTTTGATCCCTCCTTTAGTGATTACTTACTGTCACAGCTAAACAGGGCACCAGGCCCGATGAAGCTACTATGACAAGAAAAAGCAGAGAGGACAGTTTGGGGTTTAACTAACAAATAATTCAGAGTTAGAAGTAGAGTAAAGCCTGAATGAGTAAAAAATGGCCCCTATGTCCGCCTGCAGTCTAAGTCTACAGCAGCATAACTACAGAATTCATTGACAAATGTGGCTAAGTATCATCAGCGTAACAGCTGAAATTAATTATGTGCTGCCTCATAATTCTACCAATTGGAAACCTATGTGAATAGAATAGGATAAATAGAATAGAATCAATCTTATTGTCCACCTTGATGGGTGGGTCAGGGTTAGGGAAGATAGTCTTAGCCCCCAGTATTGCCAACTCCTCAGCAACAGAAGTTGCTATTTGCTATCCTAAAAGGCACTAGAAGGCACTAAACGATGTATTTACATAATGTTACCCAGCTGCATTAGGAGATGCCCTCTGAATGTTTTTTGGCCCATCTTTCAAAGCAATATATTGATATTGGGATAGCTGCAATGGAAAACTTATGGGGATTTTAACACCAATAACAGGTTTTATAGAGACAAGTAAAGAAATTACACATACTTTAGCCATTTAGTTTCACACTCCATACTAGTTAGTGGCAGTTATGCACCATTAGTTTGCCAAATGCCAAAAAACATTAACTGAGAAGGAGAAAGCAGTGAAGACAAGGGGAGAGAAATTAATAAAAGAACAAGTTTATTTTTATAAAAATCATTTGATACATTTTGCAATCTGGAGCGGAATTAGCAATTTGGATTCAAAACAGTAATTGGGCTTACTGATCCACTCGCTTAGGAGGACAGATTGGTGCTTTAATATGTTGTCATGAAAGTCTCCATTAACACAAAAAGTCGCTAGATTTGGCACTAGGTGCATTTTTATTTGAAATAAAGGCACTAGAAGGGTGTGAAAAACTGCTAAATTTAGCGACAAAAATGCTAAATTGGCAACTGCTTAGCACTGATCCCTGTGGGACACCACAAATTATCTTGAAGCATAAGGGAGATTTATCATCAACAAAGTGAAATCTGTCAGACAAATAACACATAAACCAGCCTAGTGCTGTTCCCTTAATTCCTACAGTGTCCTTAAGCCTTTCTAAAAGAATATTATGATCGACTGTATCAAATGCAGAACTGAGCTCTAACAGGTACAGATACAAGTCCATTATCTAAGGCCATGAGAATGTCGTTAGTGACTTTTAAGCATTGCTGTTTCATTATTATTTGGAGCTCTAAAACTCTTAAAAAAGGTTACTGTGGTGTAAGTCCTAACACACTTATTTAGCAACTATATTCTCAAGAATTCTCAGTTGCAATCAGAGAGATTACTTCCTTAAATTAGTTGGTAGTGAATCTAACATACAAATTGAAGGCTTTAACAGAAACATGGCTCTGTGTGAGTTTACTAGTTGCTGCAACTTTTACTTCACCTTGGTAGACAAAAGGAAAAGTGTTCCTAATTACCTTAAATGGGGTTAGTTTGAGTCTCTTTAAAAATTAAAAGTTACAACCATATGTATTTCATTTATTAGTTTAGGATCCTTTCTAATTCACTGATCATACATTTCCATATAAAAATCTGAAAAGTGTTTGCATTCAAACCTTAAGTCAGCATATTATAAAAGCAAATTTTGATGCAATTAGTGCTTTAGATGTATTTCTGGAATGTCTATACCTGATGTGCACATTTAGTGCTCTCTGTGTAAGTGCTCTCCTAAGTCGATATATCTGTAAAATTCATTATTAAGTCTTGTTTCAGAGAGCTCTTATGAGACAACTGAACGTCAGGATGTTGAATCAGAGGAGTTCTAAAGCAGCAGGGCTGTTCTAGATGAGCTAGTTTACTGTCAGTATCACATCAAAGCATCACATAATACTGCTGAGTAAACTGGAGGTTGCAAAAGCTCATTGTTATAGATTCATTTAAGCCCGGGATAACTGAGCATAGGAGGACAGCAGCCATGTCGAGGTAAAAAGCTACATTCCCAAAACCCAACTCTCTGGGGATTAGTGAAATAAAGTCTCTATTTTTAGATTGAGCTTTCAATATCACATCTAATTTATATCATGCTGTACTGCATAGTCTGCTTTTATAGATGTTCTAATGCAATCTCGGTCTATGATGTTTCTGTCACAAAGTGACTCCCAATGATATAACTTTATTTAAATTTCCAAGCTTAGTTATACCAATAACATGGATAAACTTTAATATTTGATAAGAAAACTGTATGTTTAGTTAAAGGACTCTTGATACGAGGGCTTGTCTTTGATAGTTGCCTGGACTGAATTAGTCCTCAACTTGACTGGTATGCCTGCAGTCATATTACCTTTTTAACATTTATAAAAACAATCAATAGGCTCAAAATGTCATTAATTTGCAATGCAATGTTTAATGAAAACAACCCCCTAAATATTTAATGGTGAAACTTTAAGGATAGCGGGATAATTTCAGGAAGAATTAAAAAAAAAAAGAAAGTATTTTAATTTGATATCTTGGCTTCAGTTATGGGAGGCTTTAGACAGATTCTGAAGTGTTTTCATCCAGTTAGACAGACCAGTTAGAAAGTATTTCAGCCTCATATGTTGGAACTCTAAGCTATGATAGATATCATAGTAACTCCAAAACTCAAAGATGTAGCGTCAAGAATAGTAATCATCTTCACAAAAGGGCACAGTTAAAAATATTTTTATATTCTAGTGTGATATTTTTTTAGTTGATTTGTGTGGCCAGTGCAGCAATCCAACGATTATATATATATATATATATATATATTATACAGCCTGCATTAACAGAATAGAGCGTTAGGTGCCTTGGATCAAGTTCTGCATAGTCATGTTTGGGCTAGCTGGTTAGAGTGGACCCATTGTTTGTCTGATTCCCATCGTTCATGGTGGTAGTTTTGGAATGTCTAGATTACATGAAAGGTCTCAGTCAAATTTGTTGTTGATGCTTAACCCCCCCATTGAACTACTTCTGTGGGTTTTTTAATTGTCTGTTAGTCAGAAACTTGGCATTGTTCTTAACATGTGGTTGAGAGGTTTTTCTGTTGCTTTGCAGCACACAAAAATCTGAGACATAATATGCAGTTTTGATGAATACCTAAACTACATTAACAGATATGGTTGTTGGGAAAAAGTCTTTTTCTCAACGCTGTTAATTCAAAATCAGTGTAGCATGTATGCTATAATTTCATGACAAGTTTTAAGAAATGAGTTTTAGTTTAAATATTTTAACCAAACTGTCCGTAGTGTCGTAGGTTTGTCTTGTGCACCACCTACACACAGTCTTACACTCACAAAGAAACAGATCGGTATCTTTGCTTCTTCTCCCTTCTTCTTTCTCTCTTCTTTCAGTCTCCACCTCTATTAATTATGCATCCATTACTGGGCTCACCCCCACTTCCCACTGATACCTTGTCCAGTAAACATGCACAGTATACATGTAGATGTGTTTAAGCATGTTAAATTGGAGTCCAGAACTCACTTTACCCTGTGAGCCTCCCTGTCTGTTGCATCACAGCTTTCTGATCTGCTTTATCTCATCTGTCCTTCTGTCAGACCAGCTGTCTCCTTCTTTGTCTGACATGTTTCACTGCTGGCCCAGCCAGTGCACTCCAGGTAGAGTAATTCACTTGTATACTATCTGCTGAGGATGAAGGTTATTAAACCACACTGACATTTAGGACCTGCAGATTAGCGAGGCTTACACCTCTCTGCTTTACTCTCTGCGTGCCTCTCATCATAGTGAGTATGTGCATGTTTGTTAGCTGAACAGTTTTCTGAAAATCCCTCATCTACTTAATGCTGTAAAAGCTGTTTCACAATGAATACACCATGTCTGCTTTTTGTTAGTTTTTTTAGGCCGTTTGAGAATAAACAGCGTTGTATAGAGATGGGTTTCATTTTAATTTTCTTGCAGACTGCACCCAGGTAATTTTTTTTCTTCATGTGTACATCACAACATAGTAGTTTGTTTTTCCTCTTTGTGTTTATAATCAAGGTGATCAATCTGATTGTTAAAGAACTTAGGGTCTGAGCTTCAGAGGTTTGCATGTCTTAAAACAGGTGACAGAGCATATTAATTGAAAGAGCAAAGTGCCGAAAGTACGCAGTCCTTTGCAACAGGGATTTTTTTCCTCCCTCCGTTTCATAGAATACAACCTTGTACGAAGCACAGTTACGTTTGACTTTGTTTTACTTTTGTTCATTGGTCTCTGTAAATCTTTACTAATATTGTTTATCAATAATTATTATGGACCTGGAGAAGGCATTTGATCGTAACCCTTCTGGTGCCCTGTGGGGGGCGCGCAAGGAGTATGGAGTTGGTGGCCCTTGACAAAGAGGGAAAAGTGGGAAAAGTCTCTGTACAAGTGGAGCAGGAGTTTGGTCTGCCTTTCAGGTATTAAGTCGGACCTGTTCCTAGGGCACTTTGAACAGGGCTTCCCTCCGTCACTGGCCCAGGTCAGTTGAGTGTGAAGCGACCGGGATGAGAATCAGCTCCTCTAAGTTCAAGGCCATGGTTCTCTACTGGTAAAGGTGGCTTGTCCCCTTCTTTGTAAAGGAGAATTCATACATCAAGTGGAGGAGTTCAAGCATCTTAGGGTCCTGAGCAGAGTGAAAAGGCAAAGCTCTCAATTTACCGGTCGGTCTACATTTCTTCACTCACCTAGGGTCGTTAAATCTGGATCATGACAGAAAGAACAAGATCCCGAATACAAACAGCTAATATTAGCTTTCTACACAGGGTGACAGGGCACTCCCTGAGATAGGGTGAAGAGCTCGGTCATCCGGGAGAGGCTTGGAGAGGAGCCACTTTTCGCCAACATCGAGAGGAATCAGCTGAGGAGGCTCGGACATCTTTGTTAGATATCCTCTGGACGTCTCCCTCGGAAGGTGTTCCAGGCAAGTCCCACCAGAAGGAGGCCCAGGGGACGACTCAGGCCAAACTAGTTGCACTATGTCTCTTGGCTGGCCTGGAAGTGCCTCAAGCCGCTCCTGGCAGAGCTGGAGGAGGTGTCAGGGGAGAGGGATTTCTGGGAGTCTCTGCTGAGACTGCTGCCCCTGCAACCTCGTCTTCGATAAAGGAGAAGACGATGAGTATGAGAATACTAATTATTATTAATATTACCTCCAACTCCATAACTTTGAACCCATTTGTCTTTCACAGCCGCTCTTATACTAGTAGAAAGCAATTTTACTGTTGTTGAACCGAATTCGGTGGCATATTTGGATATTTTTGCTGCAATCTTTGTAAATTTCTAATTACACGTACTAAAAAAATTGTTTGTGTCATTTAGTGCCTCTTCTTTGGAATCTTTGAAGATCAAGCCCTTACCTGTAAATGATCACACTTTCACCCTATTTTACTTCATTACATATTTATTTTACAAATATAGTGATACATAATTGAAAATATCATAAATACAAACTATGGAATCTTAATAAAGGCAGACTCTAAAAACAGCACGAACAATACAATTTAGGTGAATATCCTGTTTTGCACTTATGAGTTTTGATGGGTCCAAATTGCACAAATAAGCAGTGGCATGCATAGACCTTTTGAAGCACATGGGTGGAAAGAAAAAAAAAAAGGGCACATCCAGCATGTCCTTACCACTCTGGAGGAAACTTTAGTATGCGTTTTTGCTCGCAGTATGATGCGTTCTTTTCGGCTCCCAGTAGGGCACGTTAGCATGTGTTTGGCTCCTGTGCTGGCACTTTAACATGTGCTTTGGCCCCAAGAATGAACTTTAATATGCTTTTTGGCTTCCTAGAGGCTACTACTGGCATACGTTTGGCTGCGGAGATGGCACTTTAGCGCATGCTTTGGTTCCCAAAAGGGCACTTTAGCGCACGACAATTGGGCAACAACTCAAACATGTTGACTTGGCAAACATTACAGAATGAGAGTGGATGAGTGCGAGTTAAACTTGTAGCTCTCACCCTTACAGCAAGCAATGAAATGTTGGTAACATTCAACAGTAAAATCAATTGACATAAAAACAAGGAACAAATAACTGATCACGTATATAAGAAGAGGAATGCTGTGCTGCACTGTGTTTTGACCTCTTTTGCTGTTTCCGGCACAGGCTGCATTTTGGCTCCCTACAAAGTGTATTCTAAAGACAACATTTCACTGTTGTAACCAACACTGAATTAGCAAGATATTATTCATATCTTCTACAGCACAAACAGGCTTACCGTACTGGTTTTGTCTAGTGCCACCACTAGTTTAATGGACAACTAACCATTTTGGATTAAATCTGCTAGCTCGATTGCACTTGAATGAGCCCCCTCTGACTCGGCAAGTGAAAGAAAGGGTTTCAGTTGATAAAGACCTGACCTGTGACTCCCTATGTGTTCATGTATTGACAATAAGATGTGATTTCAGTTGTATCATCAAAGCTACTTCATATACCATTTTTGTTATCGCTGTTACTGATGTATTACTAAAGAAAACCTTTCTAAACCTTTCTAAATGAATTAACAAACAAGGCTTACAGTTTGCACCTCCTCACATCCACAAAAATAACTAATAAAGCACCAAGAGGGTGCAAATCTCCGCCAAGTTATATATATTGTGACTTTTACCTTAAGTTAATACTTCTATTCACAGAATTTTTCAAAAAATTTCCTGGATCCAGTCTGTGAGGCAGATAATCGTCGAAAGTTAAAAATGTATTTTCAGTCACAATAAGCAAATGTTTTGCTAAATCTATCCTGAGCTTTGTCAGTTATTTTGAAAGCAGACAAACAAACCGACACCAATGAAAACATAACCTCCTTGGTTGAGGTTATTATTTCTGTCTGGATTGAACAGTATGGATGAGTGCATGACTTATTTCAGATATAATTCATTTTGTTGAAAGGTTCAGTTTTTGTGCTACATGTTAGAATAACCTGCGATTGATACTTGCCGTCTTTATCAGAAAATGTCTTGTGATGGTGAGCAAGGAAGGCACCTGTTGTATTTACTTACCACCTTGTGCACAGTCAAACCCCTCAACATTAATAAAAACAATTGAAAACAAAGTCATTATCAAAGTCAAACTGTCTCCAGGCCATAGAGAGACAAATCTTTGGATAAATACAAGTAGGAAAGTAGGAATGCCGGGAAAAGCAATTTGGATACCACTATTAACATGGAAGAAGTCTGACACAGGACTTCTTCTGGATCTGTGCACCTGACCAAACTGAGTAACTAATGAAGAGTTTTCTCTACCACTTTTAGTCAGACATGAAAGTGGCAGAGATGGGTGAAGATGAACAGTAAAGGGACTCTGGGTCAGGACTCAAACCAAGCTGGTTGTGTTTAGAACCCAGCGATCGCGCACACAGCCTTTACACCATAAGAGTACATCAAGGAACAGATGACTGCTGCATTTGACTATTTCTGACACAATTGAACAATCAGCTCCTCAACACTTGACCAAACCAGAAAGAATCCAGTCTTTTCTGATGGTAGCCCGCTTTATATATGCCATAAAAATACCTTTGTAATTATCAAACGGGGAGAATAACATTCTTCTCTCTGACCTTATCACCTGGCTAACACTATCACAACTGTAAAGTATGGTTCTGGCTGCACCATGGTTTGGGAAGTTTTTTTCCTTTGCTGAAACTTGTCTACTTGAACGTCACCATGACCTTAAGCACACAACCGAGGTAACAAAGGGTAGATGCCAGAACAGACTGTTAGTGGCATAAACAGAGTCTGGGATTAAATTCATATAAATGTCTTGAGAAAGACTCTTTAAATAGCTGGCTAAGGATGCTGCCATTCAACCTCAATGAGTTAAGGGCAATCTGCAGGGCAGAATGGAAGAATATACCCAAACCAGATCTACTAGGCTTTCAGAGATGGAACAAAGAACAATTAAGACTTTGATTACAGCAGAAGTTGGTACAACAAAGTTGGGCCTGGTTGAGGTACTAGTTGTTCAGCTTTGGGGAAAAAAAACTGGATCATAACATAATGTGGGAAAAGTATTGGGGTGTGAATACTTAGCAGTGGCAAAGAGAGGGAGGGTGACGCTAGAATGTAAGCAGAGACTGAGTGCAACTGTTACTCCCCTTCCTTGTTAATGGGTCAAAGAGAGACAAAGAGTCGCTGTGTGCATGGGAACCAGAGGGGAGAGATGGGACAAAGACAAAGGAGTAAAGGAGATGTTAAGACAAAAAACTGAGCACAATGGAGAACGTGCAATCCGGCATCGAGTGATTGTTATTGAGTTTTCTTTCACAATCAATCACTTGTTTAACAAGCAGCTAGAATTAATGATTGTTTCATTAGATATTTTAGTAAACTTAAAGATTCAATCAGGTATTAAAAAGTTCAGTACTGACACACTTCAGAAAATGTTGCTGCTGATTGATCCTTTCATTGGATGGAGACAAAAATATTGCAAACACACTTTTCACAAACTATATAGTTTAAAAGGCATCGTTAGAAATAAATAGGGGTTTTACTATCATTTAAACTATTTAATATTTGGTCATTTAACAGCCCTGAAACCATTATTTAATGAAGTTATTGCTCCATCTAGTGGTAAAATTCAGTCATTACATTTGTCAGAAGGGCATTATATCAGTTGGCATTAGTTCTCCTAAATCAAATTCTAGAAATAGATAATTAGAAGTTTGATATATTTATGATTTAAACTTTAGCTATGATCTGGTTCCCCTACTTTGGCTTGATGAGAAATCCATCTAAGTGAAAAACTGGTTGGAGAAATGGATATAGAGGCTAATTCTTTTTCTGGTTTTTAAAGAGACCAAAAAATGTTGAGAAAATTAAAATGGTTAATTTCTTTCTGTTTACACATGAGCAGGTTTTGAAGTGAAAAGGGTGGAGCACATTAGGCTTAAAGGAAGCAGGACCTGAAAACAAAAAAAAACAAAAACTAGAGTTTCAGGTCTGTTCAGGTGAGCTGAGACTCCCAGGCAGTCAGCGGGCGAGCCGTTGGATACGAGGTTTCAGCTTCTGATTGTGTTTTACCTCTTGATCTTTGTTATCCAGGCAGGGGGGAAGTGATCTGGTAAGTTACTGCTCATGTTTTCTATCTTTTTGTAGTTATTTTTAGTCAGTGGTGATAAATATTAGGATCAGGGGGTTACGTGCTGGTTCCTTACAAATGAAGCTTCACGTTTGCTTGTACTCACAGAAACATCCACCTTATCCCTTGGGGAAGCCTCTTTTTTTATTGCCCTATGAAGGTAATATTGTTTTGTGTCTGGATTCCTATGCATTTTGTTTGCCGGTATTCTGTAGAGTTGTGCAGTGGATGAGAAAAACAACCAAAACTTAACACTACTTTACAGGGTTAGCATTCCTCTTTATGCAGTGCTTTGAATCAGGCTCTTCTGTGAACTAAACCTGATCTGTTTTCTTATTAATTAAATGACCCATTTGGTGCTAAGGTACTTCTTCCATTTGAGTGAGTTGTGAAGAGTGAACAGAGAAATGTTGTTGCCCCAATCTGGAAAAAAATAATAAAACCTTCAGTATTTATTGATGCAAAAGTATTTTTTCTACTAAACAACTACAAACTTCCTTGTTTTTAATTTGGATTTTAGGTAATACACCATAACAGATGTGGAAGCAAAATTCTGTTACACATAAACTCAGAAATGTAGAGTAGATTTACATTTAACCTTCAAGAGACACGATTGTGGAACCACCTTTAGCTGCAGATGCAGCCTCAGGTCGGTTAAGGTATCATATGTTCCTACTAGCGTTGCTTAACTAAAGAGAGAAATGTTCTCCTGTGAGACGACAAGTCTTGCCGCAGGTTGTCTATATCCATATCAACTACTCGCTCCCCTTTCCTTGCTAAAGGTAAAAGCATAATGCTGCCACCACTATGGTGTACTGTTGGAATGATGCATCTACATGTAGGGCGCCATGAAATGTTAGCTTTGCATTTTCCATGGAGGCTGAACAGTTCAGTTCTGGTTTCCTCTGACCAGAACACTTTCTTTCATGTGGGTTGTGTTTCATGTCCTCCTTGCTCCCATGTACCCCTCCTCCACAGTTCTGGATCTGTTAGCTTAGTTGGATAAACATAATACGACAGACTAGCAATGGTGTCATATCTATCCCTATTTGGTTTTGCACGATGGACTAGATGCAAGGATAGGCAGTTATCGTGTTGTTCATCATTATCAGTATCTAGTGTTTTATGGTGAAAAGAGTTTAGACTTGTTTACATGATGAACTAGGATTAAAGATGTTTTCAAAGCCCAGGATCTAAGGCTGGACCATACAACGATTAAAGGTGATGGATTCGATGTTCCCCTTCTAAACTTCAATATCTTATTAAGACTTATTTATTTAGTCAGTAAATCATCACATTTATTTTGTCAACTTTTTTCAGTAATATGTTATTCTATCAATTATTCTTAAGATTTATTGAGTAACCAAATAAGAATAGTCACATGCAGATTCTTAATTTCATTACCTTCGCTTATTTTAGGAGTAAATTGAAGAAATGTAAATAACTCCTTTTAACCACAACAACTCTGCAGCTAGACAAAAGTTTGGCCCTTTGTTTATTTACCTACTAAGCATTAAACCAAAAAAGCAACTTCTGGAGTAAAGTGGTCGTAAACAAACAAGTGTTTAACTTTGATACTTTATTCTCGATTTGGTTTTCTTTCCATTAAAATGGATAGGTCCTTTAAAGTAAAAAAGAAGTCGTCTAGAGCCTGGTTACACTTATTCGTTTTTTGGTGCTAAAAAAAATATAAAAATATGCTTGATCATCAAAAAGGTTAACTGCTGATTTAAATTTAGGTATAATAAAAACTGCACCCCCACTAAGCCTCAGAGTCGACAATTTGCATTAATGAAATTTAGCAATTGAGGTCATGGAGTCTTAAAAAATAAATCTATATATCTCTATTGTCATCAATCAGGCCAGCTGTAGATCAACTCCGAATTAATCCAATGACTGCCTTTCTGGCATCAAATAAGTTGGCTCATGGCCATTAAGTAAAAATCTGTATATTAATTTAAAATAGATCAATTTTTTTATTTTGGCTAAAAATAATTTTATTTAATTGATAAATTTATTGTTAGTTAGTGAAATTTCCACATTAACAAATATAAATGTTTCAGCTTTTTAATGTGTTGAATAAGTGGCACTTTTGGCTTTCCATACTAGCTTCATTCGCAAATAAAGACTATTTACGGACTTCTGCTTGTGTGACATATTTGGGCACAAAATGTGACATTTTTTTATGTTAATGCATCTGTTAGTTCCACACATTCTTAAGCAAGTGCAGCATCTTAACATTAGCTTTTAATTTCCCTGACTTGTCATTGTCATATTGGCAAAAATATATTTTCCATTCATTGTCTTTACACCCTTGCCCCTAATTCATGTTTTTGTTGCTCTCATAAAATCACAAAGAAAATCTTAAAGTTTGTGTTTATAACCTAATATAAGAAGGTGAGGAGGATATTTAAACAAAGGGAAGTCTCCAGAGGTTTGAAGACACTTAATTGTTGTGCTTTTCTATAAAACTGTCATCTGATGACATCTGATGAGATTGAAACTTTTCTTCATCAGGTATTCCACATTTAGTGCTATGTGGTTCTTAGCTGAATAGATTCTCTTCCCTCTATTTCTCTTCCATGTGGCTGTTATTCTGCTGCAGTCAGTCCTTCCAGGAACGTCAATCAGCCCAGGGACCACAATGCTGTTTTCCAGCTATTAATGAGAAGACACACACTCCAGAGATCTGTGGTTGATAAAAATCCATCTTGGCAGCGCTGGAGTGAGTCCGGAGATAAACATGATTCAGTAATGTGTTTTTCCACAGAACTGAAAAGGAAAAGAGCAGTTGTGGCAATGTTTTCATCTCCAGATGTCATGTTGATGAATATCACCCGAGACTAGTAGTTATTAAGCAGTGGCTGGGGTCCACAGCTGGACCCTCTGCATATGATGTTGTCAGGGATGGTTTGGTGATTCTGGCTGCAACTCTATCAGGTTCTGTCTATCAAACTTCACACTTCGTGGCTCCAATAAACCATGTTAATGTAGAGCAGCTGAAAATAAACCAATTTTGCATCTGTTCCATTTTCACAGCTGTTTCTGACCAACACCCAAAGCTAAACCTCACCATGGAGGATTTATAAAAGTTAGCTTGGTTTTCCCTTAAAGAAACAACATATTTTCTTCAAACCTTCAATTGTATATGTCACCACCCGCTCCATATGGGCAACAGGATCCATGTGTAGCCAGAATCCATCTGGGTCACCATCTATTGTGCTTCGTGACAAAAGAAGGAAATACTTTTTTTTTTTTCCCTAATTATAAAAGGTGTAAGAAACTGCAATGTGTAAAAGGCTAACGCTACAGTGTTTAAGTTTCAGCCACATCTAAAAGTCAGACTGCAGTGACATGAATTGACCACTGTTTTTTGTGAAAGAGGCAGCAGAGACGAGTTTTTTTTTATTCAAATGGAAGATGGAGAAAATATTGTTTAACAAATTGTGAAGTGGAAATGCTCTTAAGAGGTGTGTGTGGTTTTAAAAATTGTTTTAATTTAGTCCTAGGAGGACTCTTTGACCATCATATCTCAGCATAGACACTGACCAGCTGCACCCTTCTCTCATCCATCCGCAGGCTCCACTGGTCCTTAGTGTAGCCTCTAGAGCACAGGTGTAAAAGTGGTTCCAGAAAGGGCCGTGTGGCTGCTGGTTTTCTTTCCACCCAAGCAGTAGCACACCAGACTCCAGTCATCCCAT